>JACDJE010000257.1:429357-441723 GCA_016647715.1 Pavo muticus | reverse complement strand
ATTATCTAAAATACCAGGAATTTCAGGGAATCCAAGCATGGCAATCTTTTTTTTTTTTTTTTTTTTTTCCTTTTTCTTTTTTTTCCCACCCTCTAAAATATTAAGTTCTCTACTAAAGATAAGAAAAACATATAAGAAATGATAGTGTGCCCACTACAAACCTGTGCCAGTTAGCCATTTATAAGTTCTTAATATACTGGTCACTTCGGGACCAAATTTGGCTGTTTTCTAACATATCCCATGCTTGGAAATAGGAAGTACAGGTAGTAAAGAAACAGTTTTATTGTTCCAGCAACAGTTAATGTCTACTTTCATTAATTACAGCAGGGATGGGAAGCAGACAGCTTGTCTGCTATTAACTGAAATAAGCAAGTGATCAATAAGAGTGTTAATTGCACAAGTATCAACAAGTATGCAGAATCCTCCCATAAGGTACCAGCTGAGGAGTATTTTTATGCTTCTGCTTTCTTCATGCCAATCACAGTCATAGGCAAAGCCAGCATAGGTCTGATGTTCAGTAGGCCAAATTTAATCCTGCATAGTGATAATCAGGGCCTTTAGAAACAATACTAATAGTAATATCAAGCACTATTAAATTTTCAGATGTATGTGAAATGGTTGAAATGCTATTTACTATCACTTTTTGTATAATATTCATCCAGTTGTTTATTCAATATGTCAATATTGATTCTACACAGTGAAGTGCTTATAGCAGGGGCCCAGTGGCTAGTACATCTAACATATCCAGTGCTAGCAGCAAATTAATTATGCCAAGTGTTAACGGCAACATGCCTAGTCATCAAGCACCCTGTACGTGGTTCTATGGTTCATTTTTGCTGTGATAGTTTGCATTTTTATTTTTAAACCACTTAGAGTTGTCCCAAGTATTTTCCCTTTACCTAACACAGCATACAAGAAAAGAGACAGGTAAAAGGTATTTTTTACTATTTTTGAAGTTTCTTTCTCAATGAGGAAAATACACACCTAGTAAATATACCACTCTGGAGTCATTGGATGCTGTTATATGTGATTGGTACTGTGTCATTTACTTAAGTGTTGCTCAGTGGGTGCAGCAGCTGGTATATATGATTTTCTATACCACCTGCAAAAATATCCCATACCATATAATCAAACACCTGGATAAAAAGAGAAGGGTAGAAAAACACAGTTCATTATGTAGAAGCATCCATATTTTCCCTAAACTTGTAGGTACATAGGCAGACTTTGATTGCACAAACATGTACAGGATAAGGTTTGTTAAAGCTTTTCAGTTCAATAAAGCATATACTGCCTGCTGTTTAGATAGTATTGAGCAGATATTCCTTATTTCTAATGAAGGTGTTTGGGCAATTTTCTGGTAGAAATTAAGTAAAATTATGTACTCAAAATGTTCATTAAAAAAAAAAAAGCATTCAACCACCACTTTCCTGTAACAGCTTGGAAACTACAAAACATGCAAACAGAAGCTTAGTGATAAATTGGTATCATTAGTACTGTTAGGATTACCCATTTGCTTAGAAAGATCCTGTCCAGTGGCAACATTTCTAACAACTGTTTTAGCAACTTCTGATTAGCATGCTGCCCTCTAACATTCACATAAGTCATCTCGTATTATCATTGCTCAGGCAGCCCACTTCTCTCAGTCCTAACTGCTATTACATTACTTGTCACTGTGGTTCATTTTCATGAAGCTGCAGCAGTTTACTCCAGCTGAGAATCTGGCATTTGGTCTTCAGTATCATATTCAAAACAGTTTTTTACTGAATATTAGTCTACTTTGTGGGGTCATGTACTTCTCCCTCTATTACACTGTGTGTTTGAGGATTTTATATTTCTACACTGGTTGCTTCGTTAGGATTCGTTGGAGTCATACATTACGGTTCAGATGAGATTAAAGAAATTTCACACCAGAAATTTTTAGATAATGTCTACTATCTGTTGCAAATATTTGCAAATACCTTGTTTCTTTTGGTTAACTTTTTATGTCCAAGTTCTCAGCATACTTCACAGCTGAGGTTGTGGTGAAATTATCATTTACTGAGCCAAAAAAATAGTAACATTTTTGCAAATTAACTAAGTTTTCTTTCAGTTTTTCTTCTGCAGTAGTTACACTCAGTTTTCATTTTCCAAAATTGCTTTTCTGTTACCAAAAATAAATGAATTTCAATAGAAGGACTAAATGACAAAGAAAAAAATGCAAAAAAAAAGTGGAGTCTTTTATCTTTTCTTACTAATTCATATTTGAGCAAGTAATAGTCTAGAATTTTTTACCCTCTTTTTATTACACGAAGTTTTACATAAGCTGAGCTATTGAACTCTGTCATGGTTCTGTTTAATCAGTAAAGTCATGACATGGCACAGATTTTATCAATGAAGGCATAGATTGTGTGACAAAAGAAGAGAATATATTTTAATTGGCCGAGATCAGGGTAGTCAGAAGAGAAATAATAAACTCTTAAGAAGTGTCTGGTTATGGGTTTCTCAGTTCAAAAAAAGACAGGGATCTCCTGGAAAGAGTCCAGCAGAGGGCTACAAAGATGATAAAGGGCCTGGGGCATCACCCCTATGAGGAAAGGCTGAGTAACCTGGGTCTGTTCAGCCTAGGGATAAGAAGACTGAGAGGGGATCTCATAAATGTTTATAACTATCTAAAGGGATGTGGGAGGCAAATGGATGAGGCCAGGCTCTTCTCTAAGTGGGATGTGAAAGATAACAAGAAAGGGTTCTACAGGTACATAGGCAGGGGGAGACAGGCCAAGGAGAGTGTTCCTCCTCTGATGAAAGGTAATGGGGAGCTGGCTTCCTCAGATATAGAAAAAGCTGAGGTACTCAATGAGTACTTTGCCTCAGTCTTCATGGGTGGTCAGGCTTCCCATGTCTGCCAGGCCCATGAGCCCCCAGGTGACAGTGTGGGGAGTGGTTTCACACAGTGGAACAAGTCCAAGTCCTCCTCATGAAATTGAATGTGTATAAGTCCATGGGGCTGGATGATATCCATCCTAGGGTCCTGAAAGAAACGGCTGATGAGGTTGCCGAGCTGCTCTCCATCATATTTGAAAAATCACGGCAGTCTGATGAACTCCCTGTTGACTGGAAAAAGGGAAACATTACTCCCATTTTTAAGAAAAGGAGAAAGGAAGACCTGGGGAAATACAGTCCGGTGAGCCTCACCTCTGTGCCTGGGAAGGTCATGGAGCAGATCCTCCAAGAAGCTATGTTAAGGCACATACGAGATGAAGAGGTGATTCGAGACAGCCAGCATGGCTTCACCAAGGGTAGATCTTGCCTGACCAATCTGATGGCCTTCTATGATGGTGTGACGGCTTTGGTGGATGGGGGAAAGGGCAGTGGACGTCATTTACCTGGACTTCTGCAAGGCCTTTGACATGGTCCCTCACCACATCCTTCTCTCTAAATTGGAGAGGTGTGGATTTGAAAGATGGACTGTTTGATGGATTAGAAATTGGCTGGCTGGATGCAGCCAAAGGGTTGTGATTAATGGTTCTGTGTCAGGGTGGAGGCCGGTCACAAGCGGTGTCCCTCAGGGGTCAGTCTTGGGACTGGTGCTCTTCAACATCTTCATCAATGACAGAGACGATGGCATCGAGTGCACCCTCAGCAAATTTGCAGATGACACCATCTGCAAAGCTGAGCAGTGTAGTTGATACATTGGAAGGAAGGGAAGCCATCCAGAGGGACCTGGACAGGCTGGAGAAGTGGGCCCATGAAAACCTAATGAGGTTCAATAAGGACAAGTACAGCGTGCTGCACTTGGGTCGGGGCAATCCCAGGTATTTATACAAACTGGGGGAAGATCTCCTTGAGAGCAGCCCTGAGGAGAAGGACTCGGGGATCCTGGTAGACGAGAAGCTGGACATGAGCCAGCAGTGTGCGCTTGTAGCCCGGAAGGCCAACTGTGTTCTGGGCTGCATTAAAAAAGGGGCAGCCAGCAGGGAGAAGGAGGTGATTGTCCCCCTCTACTCAGCTCTTGTGAGGCCCCATCTGGAGTACTGCGTCCAGGCCTGGGGCCCCCAGACCAAGAAGGATGCAGAGCTCTTGGAATGGGTCCAGAGGAGGGCCACTAAGATGATCAGAGGGCTGGAGCACCTCTCCTATGAGGAAAGGTTGAGGGAACTGGGATTGTTTAGCTTGGAGAAGAGAAGGCTCCAGGGAGACCTCATTGTGGCCTTCCAGTACTTGAAAGGAGCATATCAACAGGAGAGGGAACGCTCATTTACAAGGGTGGATACTGATAAAACAAGGGGGAACTGAGACAGGGGAGGTTTAGGTAGATATTAGGAGGAAGTTTTTCACACAGAGGGTGGTGACGCACTGGAACAGGTTGCCCAGGAGGTTGTGGATGCCCCATCTCTGGAGGCATTCAAGGCCAGGCTGGCTGTGGCTCTGGGCAGCCTGGTCTGGTGGTTGGCAACCCTGCACATAGCAGGGGGTTTGAAACTAGATGATCACTGTGGTCCTTTTCAATCCAGGCCATTCTATGATTCTATGATTCTATGTTTCTATGGTGTGTAGCGATAAGACATGGAGCAATAGCCTAAAACTTGATTATAGAAAGTTCCATAAAAGCGTGCAGTAGAACTTCCTTACAGTAAGAGCAACAGAATGCTGGAACAGATTGCCCAGAGAGGTTGTGGAGTCTCTTTCTATAGAAATGTTCAAAACCCATTTGGATGTCCACCTGTGCGATCTATTGTAGGGTAGCTGCTTTAGCAGAGGAGTTGAACTCGACAATCTCTTTAGGTCCCTTACAACCCCTGCAATTCTGTGATTCTGTGAAAACAAGAATACAAAAATCAAAAATTGAATTGAGGATAAAGAACTGTTGGAGTTGAAGAGCATTTTCCAAACTATTCCTTTAGCAATATTATTTTAGGAAATTATACCTGTATGGAAAGAAAACCTTTGTGAACTTAAGAAAAGGAGTAATATTAAAGATTGCATGTCATGGAGAGAATAAGCATAAAAATGCCTTACTATCACCTCACCCTTAAGAATAGTAGCCATCTCGTTTACAGCAGTAATGTTTTTGTGTATCTCGTTTGAGAGAGCTTGTAAGGGGTTTTATCTGAAAGCTCTTGTTTAGCAGGCAATGTAGAATGAAGCCTAGTATAGGCCTTCCAAACACTCACACATTTAGAAACTTAGAACAGATTAATAAACAGAAAAACAAAAATACACACAAAACCCTGATCAATAAACTCAGTTTGCTACTACACTTACATATATTTATTTAGTAGCTGCAAAGATAATTTAATTTTTCAGCATAGCCAGGTCACTTGTCTTATACTAGTGAAAGTCTCCTTAAGAATTAAAAAGAAAGAAAGAAAAGAACAGTGCTAAAACACTAATTAAGTCTGTTATCCAATTATGTTAATGAAACTACAAAGAAAATGCAAATCTAGAAGTCTCTAGAAATTCCAGCAGTTGTGGGGCAGCACCATGGCTAGTAGTCCCACAGCAATGCTTCCACAGTCCCCTAGGAGAATATCATATTAATGGTTCACAAATGTGCATTAAATGAATTTGTTTGATCAGTAAGTGGTTTTCTTTTTCTTTCATTCATTCTTTTTTATTCTTTACTTTTCTTAATTTTTTTTGCCTTTTTTTTTTTTTTCCATTTGAGTCACAGATGTAAAGCAAGTAGGAATCTGTCACTTTTTGTAACACTAATAATATTCAAGTGTCATGCGATCAACCAGTAAGATTCACTTCATTTTAAGTAAGATATAAGTACACTTATAAGTAGTGCTATTTCAGCCCACTAGAAGTCTAAGAGGTCCCACTACAGCAGTATAACAGTCACAAGACTAGTGATGCAGCACTTCAGGGGAGCTTTGCCTGCCTAATCATATTATAAACGTATTCATAGTAGTCCCATGGAAGTCCAGGACTGCTGCTATAGTAGGGTACTTATGCAGTACAAATGAAGCTCACTTTGTCACTAAGGAGAGGCTTTTTAACATTTTCTTTGGCACAGGGGACTCCTGTTACTACAAGTTTTCCATTATGTTTTTCCATACACAAACACCAACCATATATTTTGTCAGATTGACCTTTGTTTGATATTAACTGAGCAACAAAACAAACAAGAACAAAGGCAAGCATCAATGAGAAAGCATGCAAGTGTGTAAGTACTGTACTAAACACACACAAAAAAAATAAAGCAGCAGAAAACTGAGTGAAAAAGGAATATTATTTTCATGTAAAAATGAAGAAAGAAAAACAGATTTCTTACATGTTATAAATGCCTTAGTTCAACTCCAGGTACATTCATTGTAATTATTGTTTGGAGCTATGCTAAACCTGATTTATCTTTACTTGTTTACATCTCTGAATCTCTAGGTGGGGGGCTGGGGGAGAAAAATCCCTCTCACTGTTAGAGCAGAGAAAATCAAAGAAAATCTCATGAGATTGAATAAGTCTGAGGGACCCAATAACGTGCATTCCAGGGTCATGAAGGAACTGGCTGATGTGGTTACCAAGGCTCTCTCCATCATATTTGAAACATCATGGCTGTCAAAGTTCCTGGTTACTGGAAAAAAGGAAACATCACTCCCATTTTTTAGAAAGGGAGAACGCAAGACACAGAGAATTACAGGCCAATGAGCTTTAACCTTGCAACTTGAAAGATCATGGAGTAGATTCTCCTAGAAATTGTGTTACGGCACATGAAAGTTAAGGAGGTGATCAGAGACAGCCAGCATGGCTTCACAAAGGACAAATAAGGACAAATTATGCCTGATCAATCTGGCAGCTTTCTATGATGAAGATGCACATTGGTGGACTTATGAAGGGCAACTGATGTTGTCTATCTATGTTGTCTACCTGTACAAGGCCTTAGACATGATCGCTCTAAGTTGGAGAGATACAAGTTTGAAGGCTGGACTATTCGGTGAATGAAGAATTGGTTGGATGGTTGCAGCAAGAGGGTTGTCAATGGATCTGTGTTCAGATGGAGGCCAGTGATGAGTGGTATACCTCTGGGGTCCATCTTGGGACTAATACTGCTTAGCATCTTTATCAATAACCTAGACAGTGGGATAAAGCGTGTTCCCAGCAACTTTACTGATGACACCAAGCTGACTAGTGAAGTTGATATAATAGAAGGAAGGGACGCCACCCACAGGGGCCTGGACAGGCTTGAAAAGTGAGCCCACAGGAATTTCAACAAGGCCGAGTGCAAGGTGTTGCACTTGGGTTGGGGCAATCCCAGGTTATGTGCACAGTCTGAGAGAAGAACTTCTTGAAAGCAGCCCTGTGGAGAAGGACTTGGGGGTTCTGGTGGATAAAAAGCTTGATGAGAACAAATAGTGTGCACTTGTATTCCAGAAGGCCAAATGTATCCTGGGCTGAATGAAAAGTGGGACGGCCAGCAGGGTTAGGGAGGTGATTGTCACCCTCTCCCCTGATGAGGCTCCACATGTAGCCAGCACTGCATCCAGGCCTGGGGACTCCAGCACAAGGATGATGTGGACAAGAGCTGCTAGAGTAGATCCAGAGGAGGGCCACAAGGGGGATAAGAGGGCTGGAGTATCTCTCTTGTCAAGGAAGGTTAATGGTGCTAGACTTGTTCAGCTTGCAGAAGGCTCAAGGGAGATCTCATCATGGTCTTTCAGTGCTTGAAGGGAGCTTATAAACTGAAGGGAGACAGGATTTTACATGGTCTGACAGCGATAGAACAAGGGAGAATGGTTTTAAACTAGAAGAGGGGAGATTTAGATTAGATGTTAAGAGTAAAATTTTTACTCAAGTGGTGATGTACTGGAAAAAATTGCCCAGAGAAACTGTGGATGTCCCTATCCCAGGAAGCATTTAAGGCCAGGTTGAATGGGGCCCTGAGAAGCCTCATCAAGTGGTTGGCAATCCTGCCAATGGGGTGAGATTAAGGCTTGATGATCTTCAAGATCTCTTCCAAACTAAGACATTCTATGATTCTATGATCCTACGATTCTGTGAGTCTATGAGTCTATGATTCCGTGTTTCACAGATTCAAGAGATCAGTTTCTCTCAGGAAAAAAAGTTTGTTTGGGATAAACAGAAAGAATTGATGATTTGTATAACAGGGACAAGACTTCTTTTCTCCAGATCTCACTTCATACTTTTACCTTCTTAAGTGATATAAAATTTGAGTTTCAAAGGTCTTGGACGCTAGAGATGCAGGAAGGTCTCATTGGGATACTTATAAGAACATCAGGACATAAGTTGCTGAAACTCTGTTCAAACAGGCCTCCTGTAAACATCTAGCCTCCCTAGTACTTAAAAAAACCCAAACAATTAATTACTTGAGTTATTTGACATGATGGAAAGGGGGCCTTTACTTTGAGCTCTCTAAAACTAGAATTCTTGTTAAATATACAGTGTGATTAAAGCTTCCTTGCCAACTTCTGTCGAAGTGCTAGTTAGCCCCTGAATATTTCAGATGACATCTTTGCTAGATACAGAACATATATCAGCCATTGACTATTACCCTGAGCATTGGTACTGGTTGCATTTGCATTTCAGGACAGGGTCTATAAATCTTCAAATATTTGAGCTCCTTTAGATTCTTCTACAGTTTTCATATCTGTAAAATATATTTCCAAGTACACATTATATTTCTTATGTTCATATCACTAAGAATAAGAGAATATATACATAACTGTATGTAAACGATGATGAAAGATATAATATATAATTAAAGATATAAAATATAATTAGTAATATTAAAAACTATTATTAGGCTAAGATACTTTTCAAGGTTAAAAATTTAAAAAGTTGGGTAAAAAAATAATTGCTTAAATAAAGATTCCTCAAGTTTTTCAAGTAAGGGATATTTTGATAGTTATTTTTTATCTTTTTACTTTAGTTCTTTTTTTGTGAGCCTTTACAGTCATGTTTGAATTTGGTAAAAGCTAGTATTTATTCTTTGCATCACAGTGCTAAAATAATAACAGATATCAGAGGCGCATTTCAATTTTATCCACTGATTCTGATATTAATTTTCCATTCAAGCAATGAACCCTGGGCCATTTTTCACTCAGGCAGGAAAACCACTGTAGTTTTCAAATTCAGTAATCAAAGTGGGAAAATGGACATCTCTTCACATGTGAGTAATTGCAGTACCTCCTACACTGGAGGTAAAAAAAGTCAATATTATTTTTTTAAATGACCGTGTAATGAGCCCTTTATAGTGTCCATCTACTATAGCATTCTTTCCAAGGAGTGTGATGATTTCTTCTTATGTGCTGGAAATCTGAAGATTAAATAGGAAGTTAGGAGTTAGAATGAGTTAGTTTTTATGAGTGCTTTTTCAATGACTTCCTTTTTACGCATACTTCACAGAAAAAATGCTTTTGGAATACCTATTGTCTGTTGTCACATAAAGATATCACTAAAATGTCACTAAATATGCAATAATGTGAAGTTATTCTAATGTGACCTCTTTCAATACTTGAAAATATACTTGTGGGAGTGTCACATTCTGATCAGTTAAAGGTTGAAAGAATCATAGAAGTTACAAGGGGAAAAAGCATACTATTCACTCCCAACCTCCTGTCACAGACTTGATGTGGACAATCCAGTTGAATATCCTCCCTGCCACACATTGATTATATACGAACATTTTTTCCATTCCAAAAAAGGAATGGAAGTCTCCTGTTTTTCTAATATTATCTTTTAAATAATCTATAATAAATATCAGAAATACAACTGATATAATGCATCAGAACTGATGCCCATCCAAGTAAGATCATGTTTTAGAAAGTGATATGCTGCACATGCTTCTTAGTGAAAGAGTGTGGGAAAGAAACTATTCAGTGATTTTTCTAGCTTTTGTCAGTTGTCAGGAATGAGCTCCCTGGACAATGACTCAAAACTACAAATGGTGTAATCTCTATTACTTTGCCCAGTTTCCTTCTGAAGTAACTCTCCTTTTTGCTTCCCATTTACCCAACAGTTCATACTTAACAACACACTTGTTAACTCACTTGTTAACTATGCTATGTCATAAGTAGATAAGTAACTAGTCAGAGAGATGACTTTATACCATGTCTTTGAGAATCACAATCTAAGACATGTCTGGAAAGATTCAAGATCCATGCAGATAGCACTGGAAGACTGATACAGATTCTGACAGTCAATCCTTATACATTTTTTGACACACTGCCAGTAGTGTTTCCCGAAGAGTTCTCAGAATACCAGTCAGGTTTACTCTGGAAGGAGCTAGCTGGTTTATTATAAAAACGAGAGCCCAATAATAAAGTAAAGCACGTGCAATGTGGAAGATAAAGAGTTCTGTATGCTGTTATATTGAAGGGGTCAAGATCATCTGATTACACAGATGCATCCCATTCTGTGTGTCATTATGTTTTTCTCAAATCATGACAGTAACAGAAGTATGAATTAGTCAAGAGAAATATGCACAGTGCATTTTTATTGTTGCATGGTGTTATTTTCTATTTTGATTTGTATCCTTTTTTTTTCTCATAGTTACTAAAATTCTGTTTGCATCATGTAAGTGGAACAACAGGTATCATAAAGGCCCTGGAGCATTTCCCCTGTGAGGAAAAGCTGAGTGAATTGGGTCTGTTCAGCCTTGAGAAAAGAAGACTCAGAGGAGATCTCATGTCTGGAGGTCCCTTCCAGCCCCTAAAATTCTGTGTTTCTGTGATCTGTTCACATGGGGTGTCAAAGTCTATTCCCTAAGTGCAGTAATATCTAATCTGTGTCCATCAATTTGTTTGTAGAAATTTGTTTGCGCAGTCAGGTTTCCATTGTGCTTATCCATGTGGCACATTACTTGCCGTTCACTTTTCACTTCTACATGAAAGATAGCACATCAGCAATAGAAGAACAGTACAAATGAATTGTACACCTACTCCAGTCTGTAAGTCAGCTTTGTAAGGGGCCCAGCTTAAATGCTTCTTTGCAAACACACATAATATGGGGAATTATAAAGAGGAGTTAGAGACGTGCACACACCTGCAGGGTTGTGAACTTACTGGCATTACAGAGATGTGATGGGATGGCTTCTGTGATTGAAATGTTGGAATGGAAGGATACATGTTCTTTAAGAAGTGCAGGCAGGGGAGACAACGAGGAGTTGCCCTTTGTGTCAGTGATCAGCTGGTGTGCCTGGAGGTCTGTCTGGAGATCGATGAGCAGCTGACAGAGAGTTTATGAGTCAGGACTGAAGGGAGAACAGGAACAGGCTGAGGTCTGCTATAGGTCATATGACCAGGAAAATCAAGTAGATGATGCCCTCTATAAACAGATAGGAGCAGCTTCACATTCACAGACCCTGGTCCTTATTTCAACCACCTCAACATCAATCCAGGAGGTTCTGGAATGCACTGATAACTTCCTTCTCAAAGTGATACAGAAATCAACAGGAGAGGTGCTGTACTGGACCTTGTTCTAACTAAAAGGGAGGGACTGGTGAGAATGTGAAGGTTAAAAGCAGCCTTGGCTGCAGTGAGCATGAAGTAATAGGGTTCAAAATCCTTAGGGCTGTGAGGTTCTACACAGTAAGCTCACAAACCTAGACTTCAGGAGAGCAGACTCCTGCTCAAGGAAAGATAAAACCCTGACAGAATTAAATCTGGCGAGGGATGTCAAGGGCAACAAGAATGGCTTCTGCAGATACTTTAGTGATAAAAGGAAGACTAGGGAAAAAATGGCACTCTCCTGAAGGAAAGAGAAGATCTAGTTATCCAGGGTTATGAAGCAGGCTGAGGAACTCAATGGCTATTTTGCCTCAGTCTTTGCCAGCAAGTGCTCTAGCTGCACCACCCAAGTCACAGAAGATAAAGACAGGAACTGGGAGAATGAAGACCTGCTTGCAGTAGGAGACAACCAAGTACAAGATCATCTAAGGAACCTGAATGTACACAAGTCCACGGAACCTGATCAGATGCATCTGAGGGCCCTCACGAAACAGGCAGATTAAGTTGCTGAGCCACTATATGTTGCTTATATACATCATTTATAAGAAGTTTTGGGGCAGCCCAATGAAGTTCCCAGTGACTGGAAAAGGTGAAGCATAACCCACTATTTTCAAAAAGGCAAAAAAGGAAGACTCAGGGAATTACAGGCTAGTCAGTCTGGCCTCTGTCAGTCTGGTAAGCCTGGTAAGATCATGGAGAACATCCTCCTAGAACTGGTCATGGATTGTAGGTACCATGCATCCATGTTGTCAGCTACTACATATGCGTTTATGTAATCTTTACGTGTGCAGTGTTTGGGAGCATGGTGGTAATACTTCTCCAGACTTATCTGGGAACAGTAGCAGTTTTGCCTCCTTGGAGTGGTTGGATCTGACATGATATATTTTCCTATAACAAAAGTAGTGATTTTTTTTTTTCTTTT
>JACDJE010000257.1:358933-416831 GCA_016647715.1 Pavo muticus | reverse complement strand
AAAAAAAAAAAAAAAAAAAAGAGAATTTTGTTCTCAGTGTCCACTGCTTTTTCCTGCTGCAGTCATTTAGCCATCTGCAAAATAATAATAATAAAAAAAAGCCATGTTGAGCTTGTAGTATTTTTTTGTTTTTTAAATAGTAAGATATAACTGTGTAAGGTATGACACAAATAGATTTTCAAGATCATTCACTAGATTTGTAAGTGTAATGTAGCCTGTGTAGCCAAATAGGGTGAATTCCTCTACCTATTTTTTGGATGACACCTGAATTAATTTTTTTAGTTCAGCACAGTTTCTGCAGAAATGTTAGAAAACAGCATTAATATGAAGAACTAATATTCCATTGGAATGCTCTGATTCAAAGTTCTTTACTTGACTCATGGGACAATGCTCAGTGCCCATTGTGCTCTACACACCACATATTGTAACTGATGGGTCACTGAGTGTAAGCTCTTACTTTCACTGTCTGGGGGGCTGCCTACAATAAATTTAAAACTCACAATACATTTCTTTAATATAGTAAGGGACTAGCTCCAGTGTCCTGACTAGCCATTATCTTTCTCATTAAAATAATTATTGCATCCACTGTTGAATGTGAACTATTGTGTGTTATGACAGTGCATTTGTCTACAAAGTCATTGAACTCCTGGAAGCTATTGTAGCTCATTTCTATAAGAAAACTTTTTATTATCTTGACTGTGAAGGGGAGTGGGGAAGAAGGGAATTCTGCCTTTTCTGTATTCTGCATTTATTAAACATCATGTAAAAAGAAAGCATTTTAAACACATAAAAGCTTTTACATGCACTCTGCATCCAAGGGAACACGTTAATTTTTTTTTCTGCTACTTTAGCAGCATGCATGTGGCCACGGTATTATAAAAAATAGGTCAGACTTAACAAAGCCAGAACCTTTTCACAAAGTGCTAGGAAAAGTATTTTCCTTGTATTTTCTTGTGTTTCTGACTACAAGTTGTCCACATATTTAAAAATCTCTAAATGGCATTACTTCATATGTATGAGAAGACTGGAGATATTTCACACTGCTTCAATATCTACTGGCTGGAATGAAATCAGTACCACAAAGCCCTGTTTATCAGGTGAATATTCTTATGCATTGTGCAAAGCTGGTTAAATTAAATGACCTTGGGAATTACTTGTGGTCCTAAATTGATTATCTGTCTTTAGAAATAATTTCTTTTTTAATTTTTGGGTTTGATTAAAAAATTTCAAGTCGAATGTTTGTTCACATACTCCACGTACAAACAAAACTGTTCTTGAGACATAATGAAGTTTCCAGTTTTCAGTTCCTACAAACCCTCAAAATTCCAACTTGAGTCATCTTGTTTATCAGCTACTCATGTATGTCCATAATGATTTCAGTTACCTATATATACTGCTGCTTAGATGATTTAATGTTGTTTATATGCTTTACTTGCTTTTCGCTGGGACTGCAGGTTTCTGAGACTAGGTTTAACTTGTACATTCAATGTGATGTAGCCATTACCACTAGTTGGTGCTTAAGGGCTCTGCAACAGCACTAGGTTTATGAAAATCTAATGAAAATTTCAGGGAAATGCAAGCTAAGAACCAACTTTACAGACTGTTTTGAAATGAAGATATCTTACTCCTTTGATTTTTTACTTCTGAATAGAGCAGGGAGTGAAAAAATTTGATGCAAATATCCTACCTGTGATTGAGTCAGTAGTGATGTGACTGTCACAGAGAAACATAACTGGCTAATGATATTTGCATGAATGTCAGAAGTCTACAGGACACCTGCTGTCTAATTAACAGAAATAGAGGTTGTAATGACCCAGAGTAGGTTTCACTGCTCACCTCAAAGGTATTTTCTTTTTCAAGCTCTGTATTTAGACATCAATAATGAAAAGGACCAAAGACAATTTGAGATGGAAATTGGGTAAAGTTATTTTTATGTTTACAAATGGTATAGGGATGTATTTTTATAATTATTTTGTGTGAAATATAAATAGATAATATTATGTTGTGTATAATATAATTGTATATATACGTGCACACAAAATTTAAAAAAATACACTGCTAAATATTTTGTGAATAAAATCATTGGAAAGTGTGATTGAAAAAAGCTCCTGTACTAAGGCAGACTCACAAATGTTTGTAATGATTTTCATGTGTATTATTAAAAATACAAACATAAATCCAATTCAAATTAAAGCAAAATTAAATCAGAAATTATGACAAGAACTATTTTATTTCTTAATTGAGAAATAAACCATCAAAATAATTTGAATTTTTTTAAAAAGTTCTCAGTCTAGTTTGCTAAGATGATGAAAAATACTGGCTAGGTACGATGAAACACTGTGTAGGTGTTTTTAACAACGCTTTAAGAGCAGTTCTGTTTCCTCAAGTGCTGACAACATATTCATTGCAAGTTTCTTGAGAAACTGATTATGATTTAAAGTGGCAGGAATGTTTTTTCTTCTTCTAATCTGTGAGAAAAAAAAAAAAGAACAAAAAAGAAGAACAATTTGTGTAGGATGAGAAGTATTACATAGTTATTGGAGGAAATCTGTCAGCGCCTGAACCACAGATAATGCTTCTTTTTGCCTAACAAATCAACTACTTTTTAAAGATAAAATTTATCAAATATTTTTTATTCATTCTTGAGCACATTGAACAGCTTTACTTTAGTAACAAAAACCTTTCCATATAGTATCTTAAGCAATTTTAGTTTATTGTTATTTCCAACCAAATTCAGCATCTGTATTTCTTAAGTAAAAGAAATTATTCCAATATTTCCTAGCATATATATTAAAAAAAGTTTTAAAAATATAAATTAGAAGAATGAGTAAATCTTCACTGGGCAATATGACCGCTGGAATAAATTTGAATAGACACGGCACATTCTCCTAGTTAACAAACAGGAATAAATTATCCAAGACGTTAAGCAGGACAATCATTCAGACAAGTTAGAGTAGGATTTATCTTACCTAATTGATATTTAAAAGTTGAGACTTTCCATTAGGTAAAGAGATGTTCTAGAAAACATTTAATCCAGTCTGTATCAGCCAACCAGTTTCTCTGTGCTGAATGCACATGATCAGCTTGGATTTAGATAACTTTTTCTTTTAGATTTCTAAGGCAATTGAGAAAGAAAATTCCTACCTACAGTTATTGATACACAGGGTTTTGAAATTTGCAGGTTTAGACAGACTTAAAGTCACGGGCTTGTCTAATTCCCTAGTTAAAACTGAAAGCAGCAGCAAAGTTGCTTTGCATTTATCTTTCTTTTAGAAAGTAATTTTCAGAGCTCTTCTAACTTCTTGTGGTGGGTGGGATAATTCAAGGGAATCACGATTTCTCTTTGTCTCATTCTTGAAATCCATGGTTTAGATCACATTCAAATGCTGCTTGTGGATGGGTTATTTATTTATTTAGTTTCTTTCTAATGCTGTTATCTGCAGTAATAAGGATAAATTTTATAACACACTAGCTGAAAATAACTTTTCTTACCACTCTACTGTGTAACGGATTAAATAAAGTGAAAGGGAAAAAAATAAAAGGGAAAAAAAGAAAAAAGAGATTTTCCTCTATTGTACAACTATTGTTTATTACACTTGGGCCAAAATTTGACTTTCCATTGAACAAGGCTACTTTTAAGATATATTGTGTAGAGAAAAAAAGCAGACACAAGCAAGAGTTAATTCCTGAAAACTATAGCTTCTACAATATGACATGCTAACACATACAACACATTTACACACTTGAGTGGACACTTTCTGGTGGTTGACAGAATCTAACACCCTTTTTTCTTTGTCTGATGCATTGTTATTAGACTGGTTAATTCATGTGCTTGTGTGCACATTCATAAATCCTCATTTTTTTTCTCTTCTAGGGAAATTCTTACTTATTTCATATAACATTCATTATATGTCTAATCAGAACACCCTTTGTAAAAAGACTGTCTAATGAAATAAAGAAAACTACTTTCCACTGTTAATTAATCGCAGTTAGATATGTGGAAATTAAAAAAAAGGAAAATATTTTAAGCAGATAGATTGAGGGTCATTTTAGAAGACATTTTTCTGTGATCATTGTTTGTATTATTACTTGATAACTGATGAGTCATCAGGTCACTGAAACTATTACAAATATTCAAGTATGGTACAAAATCAGGAATTTGTTCAATCCAGTAGGTGACTCTATGTTTTAGTAAAGACCAAGGAAGTTTCTCACAATTTGGTGCCAAAACTGTGGCTAAGAGGACTCCCTTGACTGAAAGCGTGTATTAGCAATGAGACTTGGTGGCCAGAAGTAAAATAAGGAAAATTTTTCAATAAGCATGCAGAACTGTAGAAAACAAAACATTCTTCCTTCAGATTTTTTTTTAAACTATTCTGGATAATATGATAGAGATTAAAATCCTTGATATTAAGTGTACTGTTTTAACAAATAATCCAATGGAAAAGCTACAGAATTTCTACTACGTCTATGAAATCCTTCTACAAGGGAAAGTTTATTCTTAAATTTACGTATGTTTTTGGTCTCATTGAAGAAGCACTGAAAGTAGTTATCAGTTCTACACTTTTTTATTACAAATGTTGCTTATCATTAGCATGTACATGCTCCTAAACTTTGTGTGGAAACTGACTTTCTAAGTGAAAATCTTCCTAAAAATGCTTATAATCTAAATTAGAATTCCATTACTCTGGGTTTCTATTTCTCCATGTGTTTTTTTTTTTTTTTTCCTTCTTACTAAACAATAAAAAAGTAGTCCTTGTATTGAAAGGAAAATGTTAACATCATTTGCCATTAGTCAGAAGTGTAACTTCATTAAAGCAGAAGGCCGTGTAATCCCAACAGGAGCTCTCTGCAGGAAATACTTTATTCTTACTTAGCATATCTGTGAATTCTATCAGCATTAGTGTCTTTCACAATGTTTGTTTCTTCTGAATATTTATGAAGGACTGTCCAGTGACCTGTTTAGCATCGCCAGGTTTGTTCTCCCTTAACAGACTCTCAAGTAGAGTGTAATCAGAAGACTCGTTCTCTCTCAACAGCAGCAATCAATATGGCAGAGGCCAAAGAAATGCCTTCAGAAAAGAGATTTCTATCAGTAAAATGGAGGGAAAAAAATAGTGTAGAGTTATAACTCACAAAAAGAAAAGCCCCAAACTGTAAGAAATAACAATCTCTTTTATCTTTGTGTAAGCAGTTCACCACATTATAACACTATGCCACAAAAAATAATCTGCAGAAAATAAAAATATTTTTTTAATAATGAATTTAGAGAGCTTTTGAGGTCAGAGAAACTAACTCATATAAAAAATAGAGCTGAGCTCTTCCCGGAAGTCCTGTGTTTAATGCATATTGACATAAACGCTGCAGAATTCCTTTCTAGTTAAATCCTTGTCTGGACTCTAAGTTTCTACCATTTGATACCTTTGCATAGATAAGTCTGGAACTGTATAGATCTTGCAAGGGCAAATGCCCTTGTTATCAGTGATTATTATTTTTCTTTTTCTGAGTCTGAATCTCATCCTGAATTCTGAGTTTCATGTGTACATGTGGCTTAGATTAATGATGCTAGATGTGAATGAAAGGTATCAATTTTTTCCCCTTCTCTATCTTGTCTGTATACTAAAAACCACAATTTCATTTGAAAAATAGTCAAGATCGCTTATAAAATGAGAAGGCTAAAGCAACCATTTATTTGACCTGAAGTCAAGGGATATTAGTAAGCTTCAAAACAAATAGATATAAATGGTGTCAGATTTTGTACAGAAGAGAAAAAAAGGACTCAGCAGAATTAGCACATGAAGGAAAAGTGAGAAGTTTGTCTGATATCTCTTGATAATATGGAAAGCTCTGAGTGACAGTTAAGAGAGCTTGAATCTAAGAGAAAAGAGCTTTTCCTGCTATTTAACCTTTGTCTTGCTCAGAGAGACAGAAATTTGGTGTACTGGCTTCATCATGTAACTGTCCTCAAAAGCGTATCAGTTCCTACACTTTCCCCACTCAGATAGGCCAAAAAGGACTAAAGTGTTCTCTGAATACAGAGCCTGTTCAGATTATTATGTAATGTCACATTCAATCAATTCTGATCTTATAAAGCCAAACTTTTGGATTCTCAAATCCAGTCATATATACATAAAACAATTATTATGTATTCAGGACAAAAAGGTTCATAGACTACTTTAAGAAAAATGAATAAGTGTTGGCTCTTCATGATGATAACAATGACCTTTGTTTTCTGTAACATCCAAGTGCCTTAACATGAATATTTCAAAATTGGTTTAAGCTGTTAGTCTATGCTACTAACAAAAGAAAGGTGTGTAACAGGGAAGCTCTGCTATTTTTTCTGCATTGTCCAGTATATGAATATTTGTTTGTTCCTTTTTTTTCCATTTATTACCTGTAGCTATCCATTATCTGAGCCATTTCAACTCAATTTCTAGAATACATACAAGGAGGATAAAGGATGTACATGAAAGTGGCAGGGGTGAAGGAAAGCAGGTAGGAAATTTTTTAATCAGTGCCATGCAGTTAGAAAGGTGTAAACTGTCTTGCAAATCCTGCCTAAAAGAGCTTTGAGACAGACTTTTATGGGTAGGAACATTTTCATACCTCTCTATCTAGATATCTGCTTCTGTATCTAGGTATCTAAAGGGGAATGATTCTTTTCAAAAACATAACAGAAAGGTTATTCACTCTAATCAACCCCTACAGGAGGGTTTTGAAAAAGGCATTTTGAAAATTAAACATATCACTTACTCAACTGTAAAGACAAAGGTCTAAATTTAATATCACTTCTTTCATTTTCCCTTAGTTTGGAGCAATATGGCTTATACCAGTCATTCTAACAGAATGCTGCACAGTTGGTTGAGAACTGACTCAAAGGGAAGCTTGATATCCATAGGTTGATCAACACTGATTCCTACAGCAGACTTTGTTTTTCTCTTGGAAGTCTGCCATGCAGATATTGACCAGCTTTCATGCTGTCAAGCTGACAAGACCACAGCACAAGGTTACATGGCTGCACATCATATAGATCCTGCAGACTCTAGGTGATGTTACAGAAAACCAACAATCCATTCTAACAGAAGACCATAATGATCTTTACACCTTTGAAAAGCAGCATACTGTCTGAAATACAATTATGAAATTTTATGAGGAAGAATAATATGTCATATTTGAGTGAACAA
Source organism: Pavo muticus (assembly GCA_016647715.1). Classification (NCBI taxonomy): domain Eukaryota; kingdom Metazoa; phylum Chordata; class Aves; order Galliformes; family Phasianidae; genus Pavo; species Pavo muticus. The sequence continues at coordinate 409,647 of JACDJE010000257.1, read as the reverse complement.
CTACATTTTTGTATACTTAGGATATAGCACTCAGTATACATGTATTACTTACAAGTGCTGATGAAAAATTATCATTTGTAGTGACTAAAATCAGCTGGTATATAAAAATACATTTACAGTGATACATGGAGGTATACCTGTGTACGAAAAGTATCAACTTTTCAGTGCCCAGTTACAGTAACTAAATAAATTTTATACAATTTTTAAGAATAATTACATGCTGACAAGAAGCATGCTGAAAAACTGATAGATGGAGTAACATTATTTTGGGGTTAAAGTAAGTGATATTGGAGAGAAAGTATCTACAAATGAAATCTTGCCTTCTCCAGAACTTAAGCACTTGAAAGTAGGATTCTTTTTCCTCATTTCTCTTATGAGTATTGAGAGAAGAAGTATTTTATTTTATTTTTTTAAACTAGTAAGATAAACTTTTGCTTTTTATCCGGTAGTTCAGTGATTTTTTTTCCCTCTAGATTATGAGAAACCTGGATTAGTCTACTTTTCTGCCTGAATAGATTTACAGATTTTCACCTTTTGTGAACATGCCTTTCTCTGCAGAGTATTCTCTACTATATGAAAAGGATGAACGAAGAATTCATTCACCTAAAATATTTTTGTATCTTTTCAAATAAATGTGAAGAATTTAATAGGATATTTACAAGGAGATTAAAACTATAAAAGAATGAAGGATGTATTCAAACATACGCACTATCTACTGAATAGATTCTAACATTGCATCCATTCTTTATCCCAATGACTGTATTTATACAAAGTTATGAACATGCCAAAGGGTTGAGACATACAGCAGACAATGAACAGCCTAGAATCAGCAACTTATGGCCATGGAGATAACTTTAATGTCAAAATACTTATTCATGAATAATCGCAATGAAATTTTCATTTTAGTTCCTGTAATTTTTCTGTGTATCTGCTCCAAAGTGAGTTGAAGAACTATCAGGAAGATCTTCACTGTTAAACAGGCCTAGGAAAAAACAGATCTTCAGTGACTGATTGCTATAAGAAATAAGAAGGCCTATATTTTAGAATTACTGGATTTCCAAGTAGAAACAACACATAAGGGAACAAGATTTTGTTTTTATTTAAAAAATAACTATTATGACACATAAATTACTATTTTTTCATGAAACAAGTAATATTTGGTATAGCAATAGGATAAATGCTGAAGTACAAAAGAATAAAAAATAATTCAGGAGACACTGCAGAAGAACGTTGTATATATTCGATATAAAGAAATATTTCAAATTGTACCTCACACCTGAGCAGGAACTTTCAGCTTCAGAAATTCTGTATCAGAAACACATTCCCAGTTCACAGTTTCTCATCAGCTGTGTCCATGAAGTGCTCCACTCAGTACTACAGCTTACATAAAATAAACGTACTTCATTTTAGTGACACCTGTGCTTGCTTTTTGATGAACACTATCGTAGTAGCTCACTAGAAACTAGGTGTTTCTGGGTTTTTTTTTCACTTTGGTCACATTACTACCTGCAACAAAGTCAAATTTGTCAGAAAAACAGAAAAAAAAAAAAAGAAAAAAGAAAAAAGAAAAGAATAAAAAGGAAAACAGAAAAAAAGAAAGAAAAAAGTTATCAAATGACTTGAATTTTACCTCTTCTGATTAAACCAACATCTCAGCCATGTGCTGCTTTTCTACAAAAGATAACTGATTTAGTTATGACAGCCAATGCTATCTAAAATATATTTTCCTAAGTTTTACTAAAGGTTTTGTTGCTGGGGAAAGAGCTTTAGACAATCTGTTTGTTTCTAAGACTACATCTGTCTGCACAACCCAAAGCTTTGTTGGAATTGCTGTCATCAACTCTGTACAATGAAATTTGAGACATGTAGAAGCAGTATAACTATGGAGATAGTGCTATCCTGAAACTCAAACCCTGCAGTTCAGCACAAGTAATGAGGCTGCGTGGAGCTTTGCACCAAGGTGATTACAGTGCTCCTAGTAAGGAATTCTCTCAAAACCTGTATGAATAATTCTGCTGCACTGTATTTCTGCTCCCTGACTCTCAGTTAACAAGTTTTGATAAAAAAGATCTGTTCTTGATCGCCGAAGTTAGCTGCTTCGGAGCTGTCCCGGACTGAACAGCAGCGACTGACACGGGGATTTCGGTCTTTTCCTTCATCGAGGGAACCTCGTGATAACGAAGCAGACCGGCAGCTCTCGCGAGAGCGGCTGACGCGGCTGACGTAGCGTGGGCGTTGCCTGGGCAATGGCTCTGCATTCACGCCCCCGTGCCTTGAGAAAGCCCCGGGGAGCAGGGACGGAGAGGAGTCCGGGTGTGTGAATTGTGTGAGCCGTTCAAACATAGCGATACCGTAAGCCACCCATTCACGGGACTTCACAGTGAGGAGGATTGCTATCACCGTGAAGTGAGTGAGTGATAAGTGCGGGGGCGCCCATTAACGACCTGGTAATGGGGCAACTGCCGTGCCAGCTCTACCAGCAGCAGGGAGGGCTGATCAGTCACAGGCTTTAAGGCTTCCTGAATAGTACTGGTGAGTCTTCTGGTTCGCCATGGCTGCCCCCCGGCTGAAGGCTACTGCCAGGAAAAATGTGGAGACCCAGACAGAGTCCCCCGTGCACGTAAAAGGAAAGTGGCGGTCAAAAATAATGTGGCGACCCAGAATGAGGTCCCAAGACAAGATGCTAGTGTGCAGGTCTCTGGCTGTAGTGAGTGCCAGAGCCTGGCCTCTGCAGTGCTAGGTGAAGGAGACAGCACTTGTGTAAGATGTGACCAGGTGAATGACTTACTCAGCCTTGTGGTTGACCTGAAGGAGGAGGTGGAGAGGCTGAGGAGCATAAAGGAATATGAGAGGGAGATTGGTTGGTGGTGCCAAACCCTATCGGCCCCAAGATCTTGGCAGCCAGCTGAGGCTCCACAGAGAGTACATCACCCCCTGCCTCCTTGCAAACAGGTGACAGAGGGGAACAAGCACACAGACAGCATTCCTGCTGCAGTGAACCCACTATCCTCTCTCCGCCTAGGAACAACAGTGAAGAATCGAGGGGTATGGGGCAGTGGCAAAAGGCCCCTGATCGGCGATGCAGACACACCCTCTCAGTGATTTCCCTGCCACCCAAGCTGGCCCTACGGAATAGGTACAGTGCTCTGCAGGGGCAGCTGGACAATGGCGGTGATGATGGTTCTCCCCACTTGGTGGTGTTACCAAAGTCTAACCAGTCCTCACCTAGCATTAAAACCTCATTGAGAAAGAAATAACGACGGGTCATTGTCATTGGTGACTCTCTGCTGAAGGGAGCAGAAGGGCCAATATGTACACCAGACCCTCTAGACAGGGAGGTCTGCTGCCTCCCGGGAGCCTGGATTAAAGACGTGAGGAAGGAACTTCCTTCCCTAGTTTGGCCTTCAGATTACAATCCCCTGTTGTTGTTTCCGGTTGGCAGCGATGATATAGGAATAACTTCCCTAAGGACTATGAAAAAAGACTTCAGAGCCTTGGGGAGACAAGTAAAGGGTTCGGGAGCACAAATTGTGTTCTCCTCTATCCCTCCAGCTATGGGGAATAATGAGGGACTAAATATAAATATAACAGGCCAATGGATTAATACCTGGCTCTGAGTGACTCGCGGAACAGACTCTATAACCACAAAGTAGTTATGAGAGCAGATATGTTTAATCAGTGTTCCACAGACACCAGGTGCAAGGTGGATAGCTCCACCTATCTTGCACACCGAGCAGGTAAAAGCGATACAAATTTATAGGCAAATCTTATACATATTCAGACAATTTCTCGGAACTCATCTACATATTCATTGTTTTTCCGGGAACTCATTTACGTTCTGTCCCTCCCTCTGACGCGTGTGCAGTTCATAGTGAGGGTCCCCCTGTGGTGGTCATGGGGATGAAGTCGGACGTCTTCCTCGGCCTGAACTTTTTACCTTACAGTAGCCCCCCCATTCAAACCGGTCAAAACCAGTTTCTTTGGCTGAATCTCTCCTCATGTTTGCATGGTTCCTTTGGTTCTGAATGCAAAGAAGAGGTCGACATGTCCCGTTAGTCTTTCCTTATTGTTTCTCTAAGTTTAGTATACTTAACCCTAATATGAGTGGCCTTGCTGGTTTACCCAATTTCTGATCTCAAGAGCCTGGTGTGCCCGGCAGGGGTTTGGGTTTTTTGACCTCTGCTGTGTTTGCACGAGACCAGGCCGGCTGGCAACCGACAGGAGTAGCTTCCCCCATCGGTGGAAAGAGGTCTTAAGACGGGAGTTGGGAAGGTTCATTCATAGAACTTTAAACTAGGTACGAAGGGGGTGGGGGTGTAACTGAGGTCACTAGAACGGAGCCTGTATGTAACGTCCTGGTGCTTGTAGGGGAGGGATGTGCTAGTAAGATCCCACAGTCTGTGAAAACACCTGAGTATGGTCATGAGGGCATTAGGGCTACTGCCTCTCCAAAGGAAGCCCAGCTCAGGTGCCTTTACACTAATGCATGCAGCATGGGTAATAAACAGGAGGAACTGGAGGCCATTGTGCTGTCAGAAAGCTATGATATAGTCGCCATCACGGAAACGTGGTGGAATGACTCGCGCAGCTGGAGTGCTGTGATGGATGGCTACCTACTTTTCAAAAGAGACAGACTAGGTAGGAAAGGCGGTGGTGTAGCCCTCTATGTTAAGAAAGAATGTGAATGTATGGAAATTAATGATGGTGATGATAGGGTTGAGAGCTTATGGGTCAGAATAAAAGCAAAGGCCAATAAGACTGGTATTATCCTGGCAGTCTGCTACAGGCCACCCAACCAGGACGAAGAGGTGGACAAGACACTTTATAGACAGTTGGGTGAGGTCTCAAGGTCACTCCCCCTTGTTCTTGTGGGGGACTTCAACTTCCCAGACATCTGCTGGAATTATAATTATAATACAGCAGATAGGGAACAGTCCCAGAGGTTCCTAAAGTGTATGAGAGATAACACAGTAGGTGAGGGAGCCAACGAGGGGAAGCAAAATCCTGGACCTGCTGTTTGTTAACAGAGAAGATCTTGTGGGGGATGTAAAGGTTGGAGGCCGTCTGGGGCACAGTGATCATGAGATGCTAGATTTCTCAATCCTTGTTGAACCACGGAGGGGAGTCAGCAGAACTGCCACCTTGGACTTCTGGAGGGCAGACTTTAACCTCTTTAGGACCATGGTTGAGAGGGTCCCTTGGGAGGTAGTTTTGGAGAGTATTGGAGCCCAGGAAGGCTGGGAATACTTTTAAGGAAGTTATTTTAAAGGTGCAGGAGCTGACCATCCCCAAGTCACAGAAGACGAGCTGACAGGCAAGGAGGCCGGACTGGCTGAACAGAGATCTTTGGCTGGAACTCAAGAGCAAAAGGAAAGTTTATGGTCTCTGGAAGAGTGGGCAAGCTACTTATGATGATTACAGGTATATAGTGAAGCTGTGCAGGGAGAAAATTAGAAAAGCCAAAGCCCAGCTAGAACTGAACTTGGCCACTAAGGTAAAGGACAACAATAAATATTTCTATAAATACATCAACAGCAAGAGGAGAGCTAGGCAGAGTCTTCATCCCTTGTTGGACGCCAAGGGCAACTTGGTGACCAAGGATCAGGATAAGGCTGAGGTACTTAATGCCTTCTTTGCCTCAGTCTTTAATAGTAAGACTTGTTACTCCCTGGGAACACAGCCCCCTGCGCTGGTAGATAGGGATGAGGAACAGAATAAGCCCTGCATGATCCATGATGTTTTGGACCTGCTCCAAAACCTGGATGCTCACAAGTCCAGGGGCTGGATGGATTGCACCCTAGAGTGCTAAGGGAATTGGCGGATGTGCCAAGCCACTCTCTATCATTCTTTGGCAGTCCTGGCTAACCGGGGATGTCCCGGCAGACTGGAGACTGGCGGATGTGACACCCATCTTCAAAAAGGGCCGGAAAGATGATCCTGGCAGCTACAGACCTATCAGTCTCACCTTGGTTCCGGGGAAGGTTATGGAATGGATAATCTCAGGAGCCATCATGGACCAGTTAAAGGTCAACCAGGGGATCAGGCCCAGTTAGCACGGGTTTACGAATGGTAGATCCTGTCTGACAAACCTGATTTCATTCTATGACAAGGTGACCTGCGTAGTGGATGAAGGTAAGGCTGTCGATGTGGTCTACCTGGACTTCAGTAAGGCCTTTGACACTGTTCTCCACAACATGTGTGTGGAGAAGCTGGCTACCCATGGTTTGGATGGGCATACGCTCCGCTGGGTGAAACACTGGAGTTAAATCCAGTTGGTGGCCAGTCACCAGTGGTGTCCCCCAGGGCTCAGTACTGGGGCCACTTCTATTTAACATCTTTATTGATGATCTTGACAAGGGGATTGAGTGCACCCTCAGTAAGTTTGCAGACAACACTAAGTTGGGAGGGAGTGTTGATCTGCCTGAGAGGAGAAAGGCACTACAGAGGGACCTGGACAGACTGGATCAATGGGCCAAGGCAATCTGCATGAGTTTCAATAGGGCCAAGAGTCGGATCCTGCATTTTGGTCACAACAACCCCAGGCAACCCTAGAGGCTTGGGGAGGTGTGGCTGGAAAGCTGCCTGATGGAAAGGGACCTTGGTGTACTGATGGACAGTCGTCTGAATATGAGCCAGCAGTGTGTCCAGGTGGCCAAGAAGGCCAACAGCATCTGGTTTGTATCAGGAATGGTGTGGTGAGCAGGACTAGGGAAGTAATCTTGCCACTGTACTCGGCATTGGTGAGGCCTCACCTCAAGTACTGTGTTCAGTTTTGGGCACCTCAGTACAGGAAGGACATTGAGATGCTGGAGCAGGTCCAAAGAAGGGCAACAAGGCTTGTGAAGGGCTTGGAGAATATGCCCTATGAAGAGAGACTGAAGGAACTGGAGATGTTCAGACTGGGGAAAAGGAGGCTGAGGGGAGACCTTATTGCTCTCTTCCAATACCTGAAAGGTGCTTACAGCGAGAGCAGGGTTGGTCTGTTCTCACTAGTGACAGGTGACAGGACGAGGGGAAATGGCCTCAAGTTGCGCCAGGGTAAGTTTAGGTTGGATATCAAGAAACACTTCTTTACAGAAAGGGTGGTTAAGCACTGGAATAGGCTCCCCAGGGAGGTGGTTGAGTCACCATCCTTGGATGTGTTTATAAAAACCGTTTGGATGTGGTGCTCAGGGACATGATTTAGCGGAGGGTTGTTAGAGTTGTTAGAGTTGTGGTTGGACTCCATGATCTTTGAGGTCTTTTCCAACCTGAGTGATTCTATGATTCTTTTTTTCCCCTTCATTCTTATTTGAAATATCATCTGAAAGTTCTAAGTACTTGTAGAACTCCTTCTCTGACTGACTGTATTAATTATTTGCGTTTTAGAGTCCTTTACTATGATTTAATGAAGAAGTCCCCAGGAGATAGACCAGAACAATTCCACACATTTACAATGTAACTGACACAGCTATGTTAAGTGGCTTGCCTGAAATCTGTGGCAAAACAGGAAGTAATACCACAATTTCTATTTTAGTTCCTTAGTAAGTAAAAAAAAAAAAAAAAAAGGTAAAGCTATTCCCTATTCCTTGACAGACCTTGATTTCCCTCTTTTCTGGACATATTTTATCCATAAATAAAAAATGAATTATCTCACATCAAAACATTTTTTCTGTGCAGTATCACAATTTAGGGAACTCTGCAAATGGAAATGCTGAGAGCTGTGTGTGTGTACCATGACAGTAAGTTCCTAGGTCTGAAGTTTATTTTGCTGTGATCACGATTCACTTACTTTTCCTTTCATTTGAATAAGACTTTGATAATTCTTTTTGCCATTTGTATGAACTTAAAGAATGAAGTTCAAAAAGATTCAAATATGAATTGTGCTGCTTTTGCTGCTACTAATTTCATCAGCTGGTGGGGAACAGAGCACTACAATAAGTCTGTGAGCTTATTTACTCCACAGAAAAACAGGTGTTGTTCCACTAGAAAGGTAAGTGAAAGAAACTTTTTTTTTGCCTGTAACTAACTGAACTAAGCAAGGAATAGTCAGACTTAGTATGTAAAATCAAACTAATTGTATAATTATTGACCAATGGTTAGCCATATTTTTCAGTTATGAATTTGTATTTGAAAATTTGTACCCATTGATCTATCTGAATCAGACATTCTGTTTTCTTTGTGTTGTGGTTTAACCTGGCAGGGGGCTCAGCACCACAGAGTCATTCGCTCACTCCCTCTTCCCTGTGGGATGGGGGAGAGAACAAAAAAAACCAACATCACAAAGTAGAACCCGTGGGTTGAGATAAAACTATTTACTAAGATAAAGAAAATGATTGTGACAAATATATATATATATAGAATCTTCGAATTGCTCAGGTTGGAAAAGACCTTAAAGATCATCAAGTTCAACCGCAACCTAATCATACTACTTAACTCTAACAACCCTTCACTAATACCTTTCAGGTATTGGAAGTGAACAATAATGTATATAACAAGTGAATAGGTGAAACGTAAGAAAGCTGAATACAGTGATCATTGTTGAATGTAAACTGGGCTCTCATTATGACATGACAAGAAACAAAGAAGTCTGAAAAAGGAAGTGGTGATAAACTAATCTTCAATTTTGATTTCACAGTACTAAAAAAAATCATTTCCTCAATGGAACTGTGTCATCCTTATGTTGTTCTGGTTATATATATCTTAAGTATTGTAATGTTTAAGGAATTTGATCACCAAACACTTAACTACTGAAAGCTACCCTCAGCTAATGACAAGGGATCTTAAGAATATAACCCAAACAATAAATATAAACCTATTTATATAGGTTTTGAAGTGTTCAGTACACTTGAGGGAGAATTATGATTACACCTAGGGTTGTAAGTAGAAGAAAGAAAATCCACCTTTACAATTTCTGCTTTCAGGTGGAATAGAATGTCTAGATGCTTCTGGCAGTTACTTGCTTAAAATCATAGAATCATAGAATGGTTTGTGTTGGAAGGGACCTTTAAGATTCCAATCCCCCTGCTATGGGCAGGGACACCTCCTTCTACACCAGGTTGCTGAAAGCCCCATCCAGTCTGAACTTGAATGTTTCCAGGGAGGGGGCATTCACAGCCTCACTGGGCAACCTATTCCTGTGCCTCATCACTATCACAGTAAAGAACTTCTTCCTAATATCTAGTCTAAACCTACCCTCTTAAAACCTTTAAACCATTTCCCCTTGTCCTGTTACTACCTCCCCTTATAAAAAGTCTCTCCCCAGCTTTTCTGTAGGCCCCCTTCAAGTATTGGAAGGCCGCTGTAAGGTCCCCCTGCAGCCTTCTGTTCTCTAGTAGTCTGAAGTGTCCCAGCTTTCTCAGCCTGTACCCGCAGGGGAGGTGCTCCAGCCCTCTGATCATCTTAGTGGCCCTTCTCTGGACCCACTCCAATAGCTTGATGTCCTTGTGTTAGGGGGCTCCAGAACTGGACACAGTACTCCAGGCGGGGTCTCATGAGAGTGTAGAGTATAGGGGCAGAATCACCTCCCTTGACCTGCTGGTCACGCTTCTTTGGATGCAACCCAGGACACGGTTGGCCTTCTGGACTGCAGTTGCACACTGCTGGCTCATGCTAAGTTTTTCATCAACTGACACCATATTCTATGTTTGTGAAATGCAACACAATGAGCACTTCACAAGAGCTATATTTGTCTGGTGTAAGAGGGGGTTTTGCCAGTGATTTCGTGAATAATTTACATAATTGATGTTTATTTGACCTTTCTACTAAAATGGCATATTAATATCTCTACTAAACACTCGCATGACAAAAAACCTGTTTTTCTCTTACTTCTTTTCCATTTTAATAAGAAACTTGTTTCACCATCTTGACAGGATTCATTATTTGTTCTTTTTGTTTGTTTGTTTAGGCATAGCTGAGGCAGTCCTCAGCTAGATTCTGAAACTGTATGTTTAACAAACCTACAAAGTATAATTAAATGTTTTTTAGATGAAAATAGCAAATTTCTTATTAATGGGGAAGTGAATTTATAGATGAGTTTATCACTAAATTCCTCTTCACTGAAAGATTCCTCACTCTCACAAGATTTCCTTTGCAAAGTACTATTCTATTGTTGCAGTTGAAAACAGCCTAAGAAAATGTTTTGGGCTATAGGAAGACATGATATCTTAACCAGGTCAGCCACAGAGGGCTTTGAATTGCTCCCTGTTGCTAGTTAAGAGCAAGTGGTGGGTTTGTCATGATTTACAGAGCTAATAGAATTCTGGTGTTTATTCGCAAGTAACTGGAGTGTAAATCTTCTGTCTACATCTGCATCCACAAGCATAGACCACATCAATTTCTTAAGAAGGTAATGAGTAGATACTTTGTGTTTGTTTTTATTATAATTATTGGTGCAACTCCTCACAGCACTACAGAAACCAAAAAGCCCACAAGATTGTACAGCAACTTATTAATGTCCTCAGCAGTAGGTTTTGTTATAGAGAAGGTAATCTATTTCAAACACTTTTACTTTTTGCAGCAGTAGTTAAGTGATTATCCAATTGACCTGATGGAGTTATGACAAAGCTGCAGTACATATTTGAAAATTTGCAGGAAATGGAATTTCCTTTTTGCCTCTCGATGTCCCACGAACTTTCAGTATGTTACATATGACAAATAACATGAAGGTCTTAGAATGCTTTTCATACAGTAAAAAACTGCTGCCCATACCCATCCATATGTAATTTAAGTCACGTAATCCACTGCATGCAAAATGTAATACTACACAGAAATATAACTGTGCTTATCACAGACAAATGTAGTCATCTACTGTATATTCTGTACATTTGTATTTCTTTAATTATTACCTCATATATGTCTATTGATACAACATTTTGACAGATGGCTTGTTATTTTTGGGTTCTGTAGTATCACATATTAGAGAAGGAAGACCAGGTACAATACCATATTTAAGAATGATTCCACCATAAAATAAAAGTCAATTTAATGGCCGTTTGTTGAGTCTTTCGCCATAAAAAAGTTTGAGAAATTTCCCCAATGTTTTTCAATTTTCTCAGATGTGTTGCTATCATATATACAATATTAACAATATTAAAAATAATGATAGAATTACAGGATGTCCCCTTGTTCCTCCGAAGGCATAATCTAATCCAAAAGAAATCCACTCCTGTACTTTTCATAGCACCAGATTTTTGCATTTTTGCAGAAGTATATGTTGAAGATGAACTTTCCACTAAGAAAGATGTTTCAGATGCATATGGACTGAAAAATGCAGATTTGGGGTCAATTTCAAATTAATGAGAAATGATTTATATTTACACTTAATGCTAGTGAAAAGATATAAGCAGCACAACTGCAAAGTAACTGATACATGTAGTCCTAGTGTCAACTTACTTTATCGTTAAATATAAACCAATACTTTATAAAGGAGAACCACCATTCAAAATTTGTGTTAGGAACAATTTTTATCACAAGTTTAAAAGAAAACCAAACATGATCAGTAACTAAAGATTCATAAAGTATTTCATTTGAAATGAGGTTTCATTGGAATCTACAATAGTAGAAAGTAGAATCCAAGATGAGTATTACTTAAGTTCCAGAGAGTTTAATCAGATATAATTTTACCTAGTGTTTGTAACAATTTTGTAGGCACTTCTTGTTTATTTTTTTCACATGCTATTTTTGATATTTTTAATGTGATTTGTTACATCTTTTAATATGATGCAAAGAGGAATTAGAATATAGGGATGATAATAACCAAAGCTTGACATTCTTAGATACAAAAAAAGCTATATATTATTTTTCACTAGGATTCAAAAGTTAATGTTACAGTTATATTCTTTTATTAACTTTTTTTTCTCAAGTAATAAGCTGTATTCAATAAAATTTACATATAATTTCTCATTATCTTTATTCATATCATTGTAATTAAAAACAAAAGGGAATATATTCTAGGGCACTAGGTGCTTGCTTATTCAGCCCTTGAATGGAAGCCATTGTATATGACATGTTGGTCCTTTGAGCATTCCAGAGCTGTTCTGCACAGTTAGAATAAGTGACCCTGACATTATCTCCACACAACTGATGTTTTGCATGGGACTGTAGGCTTTGTGAGAAAACAAAGCAGTGTATAAACGTGCACAGAATTTTATTACAGAACAGCTTTAAGTTAAAAAATATTCTTCATAAATGATTTGAAGACAGTGTTTCCTGTAGTTTAATTAGTGCATCAGGTGTCTTGCACTCATATTTTGCCAAGATTCAGAGTCATCAGAACATGCTCCTGACAGCTTTGTGTTATGTATTTTTTTTTCTAATATTTATTTTGTTTTGTCACTGAAGCCTGGCTGTTGGATTGGCTTTAGCCTTACCTGCCTTTGTCATCTGTACTTGAAGACAAAGTAAGTAATATAAAGGTAAGAGCTCTGAACAACTACAGATATTCCCAGTCCCATGCTAATGGAAGATGCAGTGACTGAATTTCACCCACTGAGAACATATTTCAGTAAAATACAAAGACAAAAATCTTTTAAAATGTAAAACGGAAATACTTATGCTGTTGTTTAAAAAAAACAAAAAAAAACAGCATAAAGTCTTCAAAATCTCATTACTTTTTGATTATTGCCTTAAATTTATGATATTCAATAATCCATCCTACACATAAATTTTAATGTTCATGTAAACATAACATTGATCCTCACTACCTACCCAATGTGTAGAAAGTTCATTTGGGGAGGAGAAAGAGGAAAAAGAGGAAAATGGAAGTCAATATTTGTCTCTACTGATAGATTCAGCCAGCTGTGCCATTTGAATTGTATTTTGGATCTAAGGGGGCCATTCCATGGTACTCATGAAACTTCTATGGCTCAGGTCTTTCAGAAGTCTCTTTAAAGCTGAAAGGAGTCCTTAAGCTTTACAATCCTGTTAAAGCCTTCATTTTCCACTCAGATTAACCTTTATACTTTGAATCATTGGGGTATTCATCTCCACTTGAAAGCAGAGTGTGAAAGCTATGGAAAGTTAGAGACAGGAGTTCATCTTTTTGAGGCTTGGTTATTTTTTTAATGTGGGGGAGAAATAAACCTCTCTCTTTGAGCCCTACAAATAAAAATGCCTCCTTCCAAGGAAGCGACATAAACTATCAAATGCAGTGAAATGTTTTTGTTAAATAATAAGCAACAGAAGCATAAAGAAATAAATATTTTTCATAGAGGTAAAATATATACAACTATAAAATCATAAATATACTGGAGAATTATAATATGAATTTGTAAATTGTATGCAAATGGCTTGAAAACAGATCTACAAAGACATAAATAAAGCAACAAGACTGAAAGGTTTATATGTTGGCTTGTTTATAGAGTAGCACAAACATTTTTCTTTTTTAATTGGCAATTAATTTTCAGCAGCCATCTAGGTACTTTCATGTCAAATTACTTTCCCTATACTAAACAAGATTAGGCATCCAAGCAGCAAAGCACTTATGTGAAAAGTGAGAAACTGACTGTCAAGTAGATATTTTCCACATATAACCAATTAAAATGTTTCTTTTGTGATGAATGGATGCTGTAATTCTACATCTCATATTTCCACTTCTGTCTGCACACCTGCAAAACTTCCTTGTTCTTAATTCTGAGGATAGATAAAGGCAATACTCAGTTCTCTTGCTGCTCCTCTTGCTCTTTAATCCGGGACAAATGTACTGTACAAGCAACTGCTACTGAGGTCTGAGTTATAAATAATATATCCAACATGTAATGCTGCCCATACATATTTTAGTTCAGATGAATACCCACAGTACAATGGATGAATGCAAGCTTTTTAGCAGGTCATTGCTTTGATCAGTTTTTTCTTTTGCATCACTTCAATGTTTTTTTCAAGATGTCTCTACATTTAGAAGTAGGGCCACTGACACATAAGGTATAAAGTAATGTATTATTGATACTCTTCAAATGGATGACATAAAAAGGAAAATATTGATTTTTAAGAAGATGCCTCATTTTTCTGATTTCACAGAAGACTGATGCAGGTTCATGTAGCTATCAATATTATTTGAATTAATGCATATTCCTTACTATTGATTGTTTTAACAATGATTGTCATAACTGATTTATGGGCACTTACGCATGTTAAATTTTTAAGAAGGCAAATATCAGATTTGTATATATAGATGGATTGACTTGAACAAACAAGATTGCTAAATGTTAATGACACAGTGTTTGATAGAATTTACATTATAATACATTATGTTCAATACTTAGTTTTTAAAGAGCTAGTGGATACCCGAAAGATTTCTTGGAGAAATTTTACAGAAGGACAAAATCTGCCACTCTTACTCATGGTAGTTTATTCAGCAGTTCATAATTATAAAAACTAACTATAAAAACTATAAAATAAAGAGCAAAAGTCAAACTGTAAAAGTCAAAGCTTCAGTGGGCTTTACGTCAGGCCCAGGGATCACAGCAGCTTAGAATAAAGAGAGAGAATAAAGAAAAGAAGATCATCTAGTCCAAACATCAGCCTGACCTACAGAGTTCCATCACTGAACTCTTAGTGTGACATCACACATCTCTTAAATACTTCCATGGATGAGGAGTCCACCACTTCCTCAAGCAACCTGTTCCGATGCTTGAGCACCCTCTTTTTATAAGAAATTCTTCTTAATGTCTGATCTAAACTTCCCCTGGTGGAACTTGGGATAATTTCCTCACATGGTATCATTTGTCACCTGCAAAAAGAGAATGACATCCACCCTCAATAAAACCTCATTTCAGGTAGAGAGCAATTAGATCTCTCATCAACTTTCATTTCTCAAGGCCAAACAACCTCAGTTTCCTCAGCTATTCTTCATACCTCTAGCTTATGTTCTCTTCAGTAACTCCATTGTACTTCTCTGCAAAATCTTAAGTAACTCAATATTCTTCCTCTAGAAAAGGATCCAAAACTGAACACAATATTCAAGGTGCGATCTCTGCAGTGCTGAGTGCAGAGGAAAATAACTTTTCTAGTCCTGCTGGCCATGCTATTTCTGATGGTGGCCCAAAAGTAACTGTCTTGGTTTTGGCTGGGACAGTGCTGATTTTTTCTTCATGGTGTATGGTATGATGCCATATTTTGTCTTTGGGAAAAAAAAAAGAAAAACAGTGTTGATAACACACTGATGTTTTAGTTGTTACTAAGCAGTGGCTGCATAGAGCCAAAGATATTCCAACTTCTTGTGCTGTCCTGCCAGTGAAGGGAGCTAAGGGGACATAAGGAGCTGGAAGGGGACAGAGCCAGGACAGTTGATCTAAACCTGGCCAAAAGGATATTCCAGATGATATGACATCATGGAGAAAGACTTTAAAAACTGTGGGGAGTTGGCCAGGGGGCAGCTGCTGTTCAGGGACTGGCTGGGGAGAAGTTGGTGAGTGATGAGCAAAACTGCATTGTGTATCACTTGTTTTGAAAAAAATATATTTTTATAATTACTATTATTATTTTCCCTTTCTTTTCCTTTTCTTTCTATTAAGTATTTATTATTTAAACTCATGAGTTCTGCTTAGTTTGTTTTTTTCCCCAAATTCTCTCTCTCATCCCCCTGGCAGAGGGGAGTGAACAAACAACTGTGTGGTACTTAGCTGCCTGCCAGGTTAAACCACAGTATCTTCTTGACCATCTGGTCACACTGCTGGCTCATGCTCAGCCAGCTGGTGACAAGCACCCCAGTTTCTTTTCAATGTATTCCCCTCACATTCAGTAAAGGATGTAGATTCTTCCTAATCCTCCTTTCTCTGTTGATGTATTTATGAAGTAATTCTTTTATTGTCTTTCACATAACCGTCACTACCCAAATTTAGTTCAAGTTGGGCTTTGGCCCTTCTAATTTTCTCCCTTCACAGGCTGAGAAGAGTTCTATAGTCCTCCTGAGTTGCCTATCCCTTCCTCCAGATTTCACAAGTTTTCTTCTTCTTCCTGAGTTCCAGAAGAAGCTCTCTGCTTAGCCAGGTTGGTCTCTTCTGCTGGTTCAACTTCACATGTGACAGCCTACTCCTGTGCCTTTACTATTTCATACTTTATGAAGGTCCAGCCCTCCTGGACTTAAGTAAAACTTCCAGTTCTCCTTACTTCATATGTTGCAAGAATTTTGATAGAGTCACAGAAGCTGGGACCCTTAATAAAACTACTGAAGTAGATTAACAGGGTGGAATTCTTTTGTGTTGCTCTACTGTTCTTCTGATCCAAGTACATCACGTTTCTCAAAGAGAGTCCCATTGAATAGAAAGCAAAATCTCTGGCTATAACAGCTGTCAAACAACTTTCCATTGCACTTGTTCCAAAGCCTATTTTAAGAGCTTTGTAGTTCTTCCTAATATGTCTTGGACTGCTCTTGACAGTGGCACCGACACCACATGAAATAACAGCAGTGGATAGTAATCTGGGGGCTGTACAAGGCTCAGTAGTCTCTTGGCAAGGTCCATAATATGATCCTCTAATAGGCAACAAAGCTCTCTTGAAAGTAGCTCAGACCAGTAAATAGGTGCTTTGATTTCCTAGAGAAGTGTCTCCTACTACCATCACTCATTGTTTTTTCTTGGCTTGACTGATTGCTAGTCAAGGAACAGGCCGAGGTGGCTTAGTTGACACCTGTCTTCCCTGGTGTGACAGGTCCTTCTTCTGCAGTCTCTGGAGCAAAGGAGCAGTTGTGCAAGGATACCTCAGGCACCTTATATGCCTTATGGCACCACCCTGACATAAGATGTGTCCAGTCTTCTGTGTTTTCAGTATCATTTCCTTCTGTGTGGTCTTGGGTTTCTGACTGTGGGTCCACTGAAGACTGCTCGTGGAACCTCCTCAGCTTTCCTAATACTGTGCAGCCTTCTCACTGCCTCCTGTAGATCAGCCACTTGCTGTAGGAAGTCTTCCACTTGGACCTACCTCATGCAGGCAGGTTTCCTGACTTTCTCTGCTACAAGACAAATACATAGGCACTTCCTGCAGCCTGAGGTGTGCCCTGCAGCCACTCCCTTCAGCAGCTCTGTCTGTGTGGAAGTGCCAGACAGCTCTAGGATTGACAGAGGAGACTCCCTCTCTGGAGCTGCAGTCCTTAAGATGAGTGTCCATCATCCTCTCTAGGCAACTATTACTGAATCTTGCTGGGCCAGCATGCCCTCATGGCAGCTACCAGCTCCTGGAAGGCCTCTCCACTACACTACAGTTTGCCTGGCTCAGAAAAAACACCCTGTGGTCTGTGATCCACTGTTTAGCTGCCAGACTGACCGGCTCCAGAGCAGAGTGTCTTGCCATGGGATGATTACTTACAGTTTCATTGTGTTTAACTGCTGTGTGACTAGTCCTATGACCTTGCTGAGTCATGGTCCGTATTCTATCTGAAAACAAATAGGAAAAATGTATGGAAGGAAGGGAAATCAAAACTTTCCAGAGAAGGTGAATTTCTTTAATACAGAAACAAAACCAGATCAAAAGAAATGACTGGAGCAAAGTAGTTGAGGTGTGTAAGTAATTTAAGACACAGAAGGAGAATTCTGTATTTCAGAAGAAACGCTTTGTATTGCAAAGAATCCTAGACAGCACACTAGAGTGATTTGAATAAAAAAAATGCTCTGCCATAGTGAAGAAATCAGCTTGGAAAGCATTTAGGAGGTTTATAAATTAGTCTTACTGTGTGCACATCTGGAAAACCAGTATTGACTGGACAAGTTAGTCTGCAACACCTCAGCCGTAGGGCAAATGTGCTGGAGAGAAAAGTAGGTATTCATTTCATGTTAAGTTCACTACTTGTAATGTTGCTGCTTGTTTTCTAAGTTTAATCTATTCATCCACATATAATAAATGGGAAAAAAAAAAACATCCAAAGGACAATTCATCTAATCTTTAAATGGGTTTGCAAAATAGGTGAAGTGAAACATACTGCTGAACTGCTTCTTTCTTTCCACTGTCTGGAAGAGGAAACCAAAATGATTGCTTTAGCTTCATGCATTAAATATTTGGCATTAGGTGAAATGAATCTCGGGTATTCTGAAAGTGCTTATAAACACCCAAGTAAGTAACTGTCTGGTTTCTGTTAGGACTCAAGGAAATTAAGGTTGACCGGGATCTAAGTTGGAAGTTATCACTGGAGTCTGCTGTATATCCACCCAGGCAGTTTCACCATGACAGTTACCACATTTGTTTGACACAAGTCAACAAAACTCTCTTTCAGAAGAAATCTTGAGCTAAGCAAAATAAGATTTGAAGAATGTTATGTTCCATTCAAACTGTAAGAAAAATTCTCCTGAGCTCATCTTTGAATGCTTTCCTTCAGCTTTATTGTATCACTTCTTGGTTAAAGATAAGTATGCATTTAGATTTCTGCATTTTGTCTGTTTTCTGTTTTTTAAAAAGCTATGCAGAACAGTTTGATCATGAACTAGAAGCATGTAACTTTTCTAATTTGCATTATTAAAATGATAATCCTTTACCTCTTAAAGCTTGAGGGGCAATTATCCTCAATTGACATGTGATTTAATTGTAAAAAATTAATAAAATACTATCACATAAAATGTCAATACCAGTATTTCAGAAATATTTGGTCTTCTTTGTTTACCATTTCTGTTAATTACTATTACAGTAATTTTAAGGTGTAATGAATTTATATCGAGAGCTCAATTAATTCCTGCTCTTATTAAAGTTCAAAAAAGCAGCTGACACATGATAGTCCTTGAGGTGCTTTGAGCTCTGCCATTTTTCTAAGCTTTAGATTTGTATTGTGTAAACTGCAAAGAGCTATATAATTATTTTTGGTTCACATTTATTATGTAATTGCATAGTATAAACAGCATAATTATAAGAAAATTGCATGCTTCTTTATCTTAGTTCAAAAAAACAAGACATTCTGCAGCTATTACTGTTAGAATCATATGACATTTACACTATAAATGCTAAAATATTTATTGTACAATTAAAAGTAAACTAAGTAATACAGGTTTTGTTTAGTAGAAAAGCAGACTCCCAAAGACTGTCGCCTTAGCTTTGGAACTTTCACAGAACTTTATGCTATGATTAAGCAAATTGTATCTTCCTGTATATACACATAAAGGCACTTCTCCCATGCAATGAATAGATTAGTCTGTGCAACTTACTCTAATTCTACATCAGTAAGAGCATTATAGCCATTTGTAAAAATTGTGTTTAGAAGACAGAATTGAAAGACAGTGATGTAATTCAGACAAGCAGCTCTTTTCTCCAGGCAACAAAGTTTTATCCCTGTCTCATTACCATTTTTATAGCTGTGTCTAGGTAAAGGAACTTGAATGTATTTCTAGCATTCTATGACCGCGTATTGGCTGCATCCTAAATCTATGTTAGGTGACACCAAAGTGTGTTGCACTGTTTTCTTTGTTGTACCTGTTAGTCTGTTTAGTGTTTTAAACCAGGTTCCACGAAGATAAATGCAGAGGCAGTGATAGGAAGATATCCATGTCCTAATCCAAAACATACCTCAACAATTAATAGTATGGGACACTAGGTATAAAAATGAGTGTAGATGTAATCTCTGTGACCTTGGTAACACTGTGGATTAACTTTCTTTTTGCAAAATAGTGACAAAGGTTTTTTTTCCCTTTTCACAACATAAAGACTAGTCACAAGAAGACTGCTGTATTCCTACTAGTTGTATTTATTCACAGATTAGAATTATAGAGATCTTACCCTATTGATTTAGTAGGGTCCCTAGCCATAGGGATGGCTATGATATTAGAAAACGGGTGAATTTGAGGGAAGCCTTCAGCTAAAACAATCTAATTTTTAGACATTAAATTCTCTTATTTCTGTCATGTAAAATACCGTACAAAACTTACAAATTCATTACTGCTAGCATTTCTATCATGGTACAAAATTAAGCAGGTTTATATATCTTCCCTGGAGCACCTTTTGTCCCATCAATAACACAAATAGTGATTTTGAATAATTTCCACTGTAGTGGAAGATGGTGAAGTCTCGTGGGGAATGTAGTTTCACTCTGGATAATGACTTATCCAGTACAAGTGGATATGTTAGCTCTTCAAACACAAACATTGATCAAAAATAGGTAAACAGAATTTAAGTTTGTTGTTAATTAGTGCAAATATGATTAGGCACCTTTCCCTGAGACTCTAAAATTTCTTCTTAAAACTGACTGCACCAAAATCATGTAATTTCAAGGTATCAAAAATATTGCCTTCCTCTTCCTAATGCGACTACATCAGCAAAGCCATGGTACTTTCATGTGCCAAAGTAGCTTCATGTAGAAACAAAGATATGAGATTTATTGAGCTAACATTAGTCACTGACAAAGTGATACTGCATTTTATGGTCTTAGCTTTGTTGGTGATTTAAGCTACTGTGTTTGGCTTCACCCTGAAATAGGCTAAGAATATTCATTGGGTCAGTTCTTATACTTCGGTAAAAGTGTGGCAGCTAGTTTCTGAGGAGCAAAAATTTCTTAGATCATGAGTTCATTCCAATGGAAAATTCTCTTACTACACTATAAAACATCAAAGTTACATATGATGGAAAACTGGATAACTACAGCTTTTTTCTTACAAAGTGAAAATACTTAATCAGAAAGACATAAATGACATTTTCTGATTGTCTGATCATCAATAGTTTTGACAATGTTAATGTACATTAAGCTTGAAATGTACATCCATTCTGATATCTAAAATGTTTGTCGTTTAAGGAAGGATAGATGGATTAATGCATAGGAACAACTGATTTTTTTTTTTTTAATCAGAAAAAGTAGAAGTAAATCCATACACATTTTTATAGCATGAGGAGACTGCAAGAGTGTCTTTAATGATAACACTAGCGTGTTTTTTTTTTTTATTGCTGCTAGTGCTTTGCCTGGTAAACTCTGGAGTCTATGGCATTTGCCTTTTTCCACAGCTCCATTATGCTTATGGCTCATAGTTATGCTTACAGTTCTGAAACCATTCTACAGACAGTTTCATTGTATAAACAAATTCTGTTTTGGGCTGGAGTCCATAATTATTTTCAAGCCTGTAGATTCGTTAGAGTTTGCCAGTCCAACTGAATCTTTCTCAGTCATTCTCTACCAAATAATGCATGACCTCCACTTTTCACAGCATAAGGATTTAACATATGTTGTTTATTGTTGTGTGTTACCTTTGCCATTACAGCACTCAGGGGAGTGAGGATTTTCCTTGTATATGTTTTAGAAACACAGAAGCTTTCTGCAATTTCACCTTCCATAAGTAGTCTCTGACAAATCTACTGTGAGATTAGAGAAGTAGAGGACTGGATCAAGATCCGTTTTTGTACTGTATTGCTTTCAATTGCAAAGTAACTCAAATAATAACTTCTAAATTAAACAGCTGTGGAGATGTTAAGGTGATCTCTATGGATTCTGTGCTGACACCTGCAAGCTGACAGTTCTGGAATTCTCAGGTATTGTCCCCATGAGGTATTTTTTGCACTGACCTGTACATCTTTTCTGTGCGTGTCCCAGTTTCTTTCCATAGTTTGTCCTTGAACCAACCATAATTGTTGCTGTGAGACTTTGTTTCATAATAAGAATATAGAGCCTGTAAGTGTTCCCTGTGCTACCCTTCCTGCCCTTCTCCTGGTGTGTTTGTTGATAAACAGATTTTCTGATGCTTTTGTGACTCCTTGGTATCTTCGGTATCAATTCGTATTCAAATAGTGATATCTAATGAAAATTTTGTGATGAAAGCAACCACAGTCAGTAGCTGATATTTGTTGTTTTAGTTTTGTTTACTATACAGCACATTCTCTTTAAAATCCGGAATTGTTCTTTTACTCTTTATTTATTTCTTTAGAAATCGTCTACCCACTGGCAATGCAATAACTTAATTCAGACAATTATTTATGTTCATATCCTTTGGTTTCATTTTGGTTTGTTTTGGTGTTGTTTTCTTCAACCAGTTCATAAACATTGTAGAATCTCCAATAGCTTCTAAGTAAAGTAAATTTCTAGAATGTCTACAATTTCAGCATTTGCTTAAGAATGTGATTTTGTGCAGCAGCGGAAGATATGCAGCAATTTTTAGTTTTAGTCCCTACTGCACTCAATAGAACTGCCTCCTTTTCCTCATCACTTATATTGCTAATGACAATATACAGTTCCAGTCTCTCAGTATAGGCACTTCACTTGTCTACTGAGATGTTAAATGAGAATGTTTTTCTAAGGTAGATTGTTAAAATTCCTTTTCCTTCTATATCAACAAGCATAGCACCAGTACTGCAAGATGTGACGTCGGCTTTACTTTCCATGTCCAGATAATTTTTTCTTTTGCTGTATATGTGGAGTAGAGTCTTAAGAGTGTCAGTAATTACTGAGTGTTACAGCTTGCTTGTACAACAGAATCTCAAATAATCTTATGTATAATTTGTGTACCAGTGTACAGAGGTGTGTTTCTATCTCAGGGATGCAATTTCTACAGCAAGTATGACAGGCAGATAACTCCACGCCTAGTGCTTTGAAAAGATGTTATGAATATGTTCATTTTACAAAATGAACTTGTATTATTGAAAGGAGAACATCAGAGGTATGCACCAGATGGTACATGTTAACAAATATCTAACACTCTATTGCATCTAACTTAGAGAAAAAAGCATACACTTTATTTTGCTTTTGCTATATACAAACTAACAGGTGTTTCATTTGTAACTAAAAAGAATCCAGACATTCTGAGAAAAAGTTATAAAGATGAAGCTCAACAGCAAAATAAATGCCTACGTTCTATGGATTGTATTATACAGGAAGAAATAAGAAATTGGTGATATATTCTACATTTTTTTCTTAATACTGTAGGAACAGATATGAAGCCTCATGCTTTCTGGCTTGTTCATTTTTTTTCTGAGTGTAAAAGGAACATCTGTATTTAGATAACTATCTTTGCATTTTCAATAACAATCTGATTTTATGGAATTGCTCTACTACAAAGAATGGGTTAGCATGTCAGGTTTCTGAGAGGGGAGCCTGAAGGTAATTCCTCACACATTTGAGCACTGAGTACCTAATAGTGAGAGGAAAATCTGTTCTCTACATCTTACAAAGTCAGCTTCTTTAAGAGCAGCACTTCGCTGGTAAACCAAGCTTAAGAAGACATTGCCACCAACAAGCAAGGCTATATTTCTAAGTACTACCATCAAGCACATTAAGTTTCTTTCACTCTAAACAAAGATTAAATATGAAGAGATTTTTTTTCCACAGTCTCAGTAGAACAAATATGAGTCTATCTAGCACTAGATGTACAGTATTCCATAAATTTGATTCACATAGAATACAAAAAGTAGAGAAAGAAATACAACTTATTTTCTCTCTTCTTACCTATTCTTTCTAGTTATATTTTTCCAACTGAATAATTGAGGCTTTTATTTCATTACTTAGGCATACATTTTAGAAATGGACACTGAGAAAATGATTAGTGATCTATTGATTTCTTTTTATATTATGAAGTATACAGCTTATATCTTAAAGATGTTTAAAAATGAGAACTTTTTCAGATTTGTCAAATAATTTTTGTTCATGTTTGGGATGTATCATGTCAACCCGAACTTTGCTCAAGTAGGCACAGAGAAACCGACTACCAAAAAAAGAGGAGGTAAACAGCAAGCATTTAATAACTTCAGAGTGAAAAGCCACATTTTTAACAATGAATTCAGCAGAGAAAATAATAGGTAGAGAATTCCTCATATTTTTCTAGGGATATGAGGACAACGTGGGTAAAGCAGTGATCTTTATTTGTGAGGAGGGGCTGCAGATATCTTTTGTCATTATGTATCTAAGAATTAATTTCCTTCTTTACTGTCGTTAGATATCAATCCATGTCTTGCTCAAGGATTCATGCACTAATTTATGTTTCTGCTTAAGGTAACACAACAATCCCAAACATCCCATTTAAAAAGACAGATACACCATTAACAGAATCAGTCTTAGCCTCTAATACTATGGGATAAACATGATAGAAAACTTGAAATAGAAACAAATTTTGCATAATAATTAGTTTTACTGGTAACTATTTTAGTCATCTGAGAAAACTCTTTCAATTAAACAGTGTTTTAGTATTTTAGTCTCGGTTGATATTGTAAGGTTTATTTTCTTTCAAGATGTGACTAGATACCAGGTAGTTAATAGTGAACTAGAAAGCTTAATAGCAAACTATATCTATGTCAATATTTTTATGAGTGGATTTATTCCTCTTCTATTGCTTTAGAATCTGTAATAGGCTATATTAATCAGAGTAGATTTTTTTTCCAATTAAAAATCCATGTGGGTCTGGTAGATATGATGCACTACCTGCAGAGAATCCATACCATTCAAAAATGGCAACTAAAATTAGGTAGGACGCTCTAGGGATTTAGGATGTTACCAAAGAGTAGGCAACCAAGTCATGCGGTTATAAACGGTAACATGACTAGATTTTTTGGAAGATCTGATGGAACTTCAAAGCATTTTCTGAAGATATCAAATGAGTGTGTTTTACTTGCACAGTCTAAGCTTAATTTTTCACTCTCTTTGAATGTTCAATTATTATTTCCCTGGCATTAGAAGTTAAACAGCGACACTGTTTGGTTTATCTGTTTAGCAACAATGAACCTCAATAGAGATTAGAGCACAGGTTATCAAATGCAATCCAAATTTTCTATCACTTTATGCAAATTGTTAAGGAAAAGCTATCAATAAAGGAAATCCATACTAAAAGTCACTGGCCAGATTTTTTTTTACAGTGGGTTTTAGTGCATTTACAAATTTACATTATAAATTACAGAGTAACATGATAGATACACATCTATAGAGCACTCATGCAGGTGTCTTTTATTTCTCCTCATCTTCCATTCAGTTGCCACAGACCCTCTTGCTCATTCCAACACCTCCTGAAACTCCCCTCACAAATGCGATTCTCAGATTCTCTCTGAGTACACTTTTATCCTATTATCTCTAAAATTTAGCTGACTTCCAGTTATTCCAAAATCTAATCAGGTATTCAGTCTAGCAGATATCCTCCCAAATTTAGCTGTCAGCTTCTTTGCAAACATTTCCTGTCATCCATTCAAGTTTCCCTTGCAGTCTCCTCATTACTCAGCTTCTCTATGCCCTTTTCTTTGTATGAAATAAGCTTATGGAATTATTGCTTCTCCTAATGCAGAATCCCGCTTTTGATGAAATAATTATATCACCTTTTTTTAACATCAGAGAAAGCAAACAATTTTTTCAAAGGTAAATTTGTTGGTCTGTGTAACACTGAGATAATCATGATCATGGATACATTCATTGTGAATGCTCAGACTCAACAGAGAAATCAAATGAGAATTCTGTATATTGCTGTAAAGACAGAGACTATGTAATAAATTATGAACTGCTGCCTTGTCTTCACTCTTCAGTTGGGGAAAAATGAAAGTGAGAAGGAAAGATGCACAGAACTGCCAATGTTGAGAAATATAAGAGATTTTCCTTCCTCAGATCTCCTGTGAAAGAGAGCGAGGCTTACCTGAAGAGGTACATGGTGCTGGTTTCAGTCCTAACTGCTTAGTGAACTGGTGACTGTTTGTTTTTTTGCGAAATTAAGAATGGAATACTTACTGCACATTCTCGTAAGTTTTGTCAAGTCATATTCTACCTTATTTATAATATTGTCCTGAGAAAATTATTTTATATACTGACATCTACAGTGAAATATGTAGCAACATACTCTAACCATTAGGCAGGAGCTACACTCAATCTTGTTATAAACTCTTATATTATATGTTGAAAAACTAGCACAGTCGACATGTTGCTTAATTGCTGTCTACGTCCTAATAACCTCAAAGAGAATAAGAGCGGCTACTGGCAATTTAACAGCACTAACATCACAAGATGAATCTAGGTAATGGATATAACATGTGAGGGACCAGTGGGCTAATTTACTTAAAACAAAATGTGATTAAATGATCTGAATACAAAATACCTTCTGCAGGTCAGATACATCTATACTATGCAATGAACTGCTGGATGGATGCCCAAACCAGGTCTGGAAAGCTAGTGTTTCTATAATGTCAGTTCAGAAACCAGATTTATTATACCCTGTAGCAAACTTTGCGTATTCTGAGGTGAAGGTGAGTAGGGAGTACTGTGTTAAAAATGCTACTATAAAGCACTGAGGAATGTGATAAAAGTTTCTTTCCACTAAGTTTTAAGTAGAAAGAAATAAGAAATACTGAAGTACAATTTGTTAGATATATTTAAATGTCTAAATGAGCCAATATGAATTGTACCCTAGAGTGCCTATTTATTTCCTTGGATTATAGGTGAACTAATATGAAGATATTTCTGGCTTGATTCATTTGCAGGCAAGAAGGATTCTAGTGCCTTTTGAGATACTCTATAATATCTGAGATGGTAGCATGAAGTTTACAGATGTGATGCACCACCTAGAAGAGGCAGTTATATTCTGATAGGCTAGACAGAAGATCTAAATCTCAAGTAGCACTTTTGGCCTCTGTTGTAAAAATAAATAGAGCCACACAGTGTAAGTGGGAAAAAATGAAAGGTCAGTATTATAGACATCCAGTAGATCTCTGAATGTGTCCACTTGAGAGCTCTAATTCGGAACTCTTATTATAGTCTACTGACCTATAAAGATGTAATTTTACTGTCTAAGCATAAGCATTTGGTGTAATTTTTATCTGGAATTTCCAGGTTTTCATCAGTATTCCATATCATGACATCATGCAGGAAACAATTGGTACCAGGGTGTACTGCTGTTCCTGGTTCCCAGATCCCAGTTGCTCCCACGTGGGTTCTGGTTTTCAGGGGCAACACTGGAGAGGGGGCAAACTGCAGTTACCAAAAGGCTTCAGTACTTCCTCTATGATTTCTAGTCTGGGAGGAAAATACAAAAGTGATTCTGCAACTTGAGATCTTCCTCTTCTGCTCTAGTCAGCTGAATAATGCAGAATGATTCTAATACTTTCTCTTTTCCTGTTTATTAGATTTATTACTCCTAATTCCTCGTATACTGTATTATCTCACATTCCTCTACCATTTTTAGTAAATTAGTTCTTTTCTTATCTCAATCGAGTCGTTTTCTATTTCCTTCCCTTCCCCATAAGGAGGTAGGGAGGGGGAAGGTATGGAGTGCAATTAACTCTTCAAGCCATGACATGTACTCATACTCAGATGAGTCAGGAGAGATACTTAACTAGTATGGCCGTTTGCTCTGGGCAGAGCTCTGCAGGCTCCACTGACTGCACATACTATATCTCCTCTGATGACTAGATGTCCATTGACCATAGAGAGACATGCTCTATACATAGTCACCACCACTTATGTACCAATATATATTTTTTTACAGTTTGGAAAGGTGTTCTACTCCACAGCCTAGAGTTAAATTGCATGAATGAAGTACATGTTGCTGAGTTCCTATTGATGACTACATCCTGCAGAGATGTAGTGTTTGGAAATTAACTTCAGTGTAGTTTGCATCTGACACACAGAGATAGCCAAGGCTTGAAACTATGTGAAAATATATGCACGAAGAACCTGTAATACAGAGAAGCCAATGAAGAGAAAGATACCTGCTAGTTAGCTTTATTACATTCATCTTGGGACTGATTTTCTCAGTTCTGTGCTAGGTTTTATTTTGTACAGTGTTTGTGTCCACATTGTATTCTTGAGTAATTTGATGGGATAGTTTATTAGGCTGGCAGAATGCTAGGATTGAGTTCTAAGCCTTCTCAACTGAATAAAATGCTCAGAATTTAAGTGTATGGGAACAGATATGGAATAAATGGCTCAAATCAGAGCTGCCATATGCAGAAGTAATAAAAACTATAAGATTTGTTTAGAAATTTAGATTGACTCTTCAGTAAGCTCTTGTTTTTAGAAACAGGTGCCAATGTTGGAAAGCAGAATGCACAAAATTGCCTATTTTATCTGTCCCACAATGCTGAAGAACCGTTCTACTATTATATTTCATTATTAAGAAAATTAAAGTCTTTCAAAATCATAGAAAATGAATGATAGTAATTTCTCTTCTAAAGGAAATGGAAGTATAGAATAAGATTAAATCTTGGTTTTTTTTCTTTTGTTCAACTAAGACAAACAAAAAATGCTTCTAAATTTAAAGGATTTCCCATTGAATAAAAATACAATTGCTTTTCAAAATATTAATAAATAATGAGGAAAACTTTTGAAAAGATGAGATAGAATATCAAAAAGAACAAGACTTCATCATCAGTCTTTCCATCTAAGAGTGTAGTCTTTTTTTTAATGTCAATCAATGTTGATTGTGTATGCTCAATGCAATATTTCAACCTCCTTGTATTTTAATTGTCATATGAGAATACTACATGAGATTTTATCAGATGTCTCACAAAGCTTGAGATTTGCCAACATTTTCATAATTTACTAAGCCTTATAAAATTAAGACATTGTTAGATAGGCATGATTTCTCCGTGACTGCTATATGGTGCCTACCTTTTATCACCTTGCTTTTCTCTATTTGCTTACACACTAATTGCTTTAATAAACGTTCTAGCAGCGTGACAGGACAAGGTGAAATGGTTTCAAACTTAAAGAGGAGAGATTTAGATTAGATATAAGGAAGAAGGTTNTTGCTGAGCAAGAAGGGAGAGAACTACAAGAACATTAAGGAAAATGAGGTTTCAGTATCCTGTTTTGTCTTGTTATGGGATCTGGAATTCTTGACTATTTTGCTTAAAGCCATTTGTAGCCTTAGAATTCACAAGCAATATCATTAAGATCTCCTGGAAAGAAACTGAAAACCAGTTTCATTACATTCCCTTAAAAATGTTACATACATTAATATTGAACTCTCTTTTTTCTTTTCTCCTTTTTGTTTTCCTTAGAAAAATTTCTTCAAAATTGATTTACAGCTGATAGCAGAGCATATTACCGTAATGTAGTGTAGAAAATCTGAACATGACCTCCAGGTTTCTACACTGAAGAACAGCAGTCCCAGTTACTGCTTTTTTGTTTTTTTTTTTTCTTTTTTCTTTTTCTTTTGTTCATTTTTATTTAGAACAGTGGGGAGTTTTCCCTGCCTTGAAAGCAATAAGATGTGCAAATTACCATTAGTCAAAGGTGCTGCAGGAGACTGTCTTCTTATTCAGAAGGGGCAAATGGTAGTCATGCCTAAGAATTATTCTTACAATCATAACTTACAGTAGTAATACATAGATGCATTGTATATTATAGACAGAAATACTAAATTTTCCAATACAGCAATATGCCTTACTGATTTGTGCCAGAAGAGTTCTTGACTTTTTGTTTTAATCCTGTCTTTCCAGCTCCAGATTTCTATACTCGTTGCTGAAAGAGGGACCTGTCCACAGGTTATTAACACAGTAAAACTAAAATTCTAACATCCATATAGACATAATCTTCAGTTTATGACATATGTAAATTTTCGTAGATTAGCTGGATTCTGAGCTGAAACTCTGTGGGCCTCTATTGATTTTCTGTAGGTATTGCCACAATTCTGGATGTATGTCCCAATTTGGATAAGGATCTTTGTTAATTTAGAGTACTTCAAACCTTATTAGACACTTTTCACACCACATTATAATGTACATTCATGTAGGAAAATGAAGACCATTGTAGCACGTTTAGTAAATCCCTGTTTTCTCAATCTGATAGTATCGTTTCAGTCACTGTGCTCAAGTCTTAACGTCTACAGCTGGCCAAAATACTAGATCCCTGGGCTATGTATGCTGTTATTCAAATTGCTACTATGCACTGAACTATATGGCTGTCTTCATTTCTTTTGTTAAGTAGGCAATGCCAGAACACCTTTATTTTGCTCTTTTGACCACTTAGCTATACGAAGAAAACAAGAATTCTCTTAATTTCATACACATTAATTCCCCAAAGCACTCCCAAACTGAAACGGCAACTTTGTACTGGACAAAAAAANACAACACTGAAACATCAAAAGAAAGAAAGAAAGTTGAGTGGTGTTGAATACTATATAGATATGAGCCATAATTTACTTAAGAGATTCTTTGTTTCTTCCTCTCTTTCTCTCTTCCATTCTTTCTATTTCTTTCCCTTTCTTTTTCTTTCTCTCTTTCATTCTTTTTCTTCCTTCCTTCTTTCCTTCCTTCCTTCCTTCCTTCCTTCCTTAATTCAATTCCTGCGTCAAAATTTCAAGAGTCATACTCACTATAATACTTAAATAATCAGATTTCAAAGACAGAAATATACATCAATATAAAACTATAAGTAAATATCCCTAAGGAAGGAAAAACCTGTAAAATACATCATATTAAAAAAGCTTTCCTTTTCAACAATACTGCTTCTATTTTGTTATTGCTTTTCAGTCTCACAGATGTCTCCTCTAAGCAATTTCTATTCACATTAGAGGAGAAAACTGTTGAATGATAGTTTTACAGTTACAAAATGAAAACAAAAGATTAGTGTCACAAAGATAAAAGTATTTATATAAGATTGTTTTATATTTGAGCTTTTTGAGTTACATAGTCTTTTTTCCCTCTTTCCTATATTGTGATCCACGTTACTCCAAAGTAATGTGCTGCTTTTGCAAAAGACATCTTTACTTATAGGGATGCCTGTAGTTTTTAGGCAAGAAAAATGGTATCTGGAAACCATGACATGAACTGCTCCTCTCAAAAAAAAAAAAATATAGGGATATCTGAGTATCTTCTTATGCACGTAACTAGTTGTAAGGTTTGCAACAGTACATCCACAAAGTTATCCACACAGTTTAACACTAGATATTTAACTTTGTAGGTTATATTGTAGGGTTGAATTCCCTGTATGAACAATTAAGAGGAAAATTCACAGTTGGTACACTAGGAGCTGACTTGTCCTGTTAACTGAAATCTAATGTTTTAACAGGAAGTATATAACCCCTTGCTTGTTGCTTGCTTCTACAGAAAAGGCCTGTGGTGATAACATTTTCCAGAACTTATATAAAAGAAACAAGAACTGGTGAAACAAATGACAAGTCATTAATGGAAATCTTTGTGCTAGAGTACGTGAGAACACCTAGTACAATGGTTAATGAAAAGGTATTAGGATATCTAACTCCTGTCTAACTTAGGAAGCTTGAAAGGGATTTGCATAGTACTACGGTGCAAAAACAAGACAAACGAGAGTATTAACCGGGAATATGTTCAAAAGCAGAAACTACATTGAGGTAAAAATAGGACAACAATACCTATAGCTGCGAGAGAGAACAAGTAAGTTTCAAAGCATCTATAGTGTAATAAAAGCTTAAAGAATGCCAATGTTAGCCAAGATAACAGGTCATGTAAAACAGAAACTGGAGCTACTGAATTTACAACTTTATTGTATTAGAAAAATAGCTGTTTCCATTATTTGCTAAATATAAAATGACGTACATGCAGCTTGCATCTTTTTCATTTCTGACAAATTTATCTCAGAATTTAAGAATTTAATTCTAAATTAATTCTGATTTAATTCTTAAAACTTAAGATTTTTTTTTTTTAATTTAATTTATCTCAAATTTATCTCACATTTATCTCAAAAAAGAGCTGCTTCTGAAGATGCAGGCTACATGCCAGGGATAGTAGGTATTCCATGAATTCTGAAAGAAAATGAGAAGGCTTGCACTGATGGACCTGTGTATGTGTGAGAGAAAACCAGATAAAATTAAAAATGTTGAATATAAGCAAGGCAACTCTAAGCATTTCCATTGAAATAAGAGTTATTCTGTAAGTGAATAATGTGGAATGGCAGACCAAATTCTGTATCCTTCATTCAGACTTACCAATTTTGTCTAGTCTTTGTAGGAGTTTGTGTTAAACTTTTAAGATAATATTAACAGGAGCCTTGAGGAAGGCTGCTTTCAAGTAAAGACTGGGTGCCTAAGCAGAGTGCATTTATAATCAATCAAAACAGTCTAGAGATAACTGAGTTCTTCATTTGAGGCTGACCAATATGCTGTCTTGGAACAGCAGTTATTGATGAGGAATGATATTCTAGGAAATCTCAGATGATTATACCCATCTTCAGGGGTGTGCTGGTTGCAGTGGTGTGGTGGGAAATAATAGTTAATAGTAAATATATCCAACTTGTGGCCTGCAGGCCACATGCAGCCCAGCACAGCTCGTACTGAAGCCCTCCTTCTGTCCCATGATATCATGGCAGGGTATCTTCCCTTTCCAGTCCAACTCTGGGCATGCATTACTTTCACAAAAACAAGGACAAAAGGACAAATATCCCACCAGCTTTATGTTTTTGCTGCTNTAATAAGGGTGGTGAGGTACTTTAGCAGGTTGTTCAGAGATGTGGTAGATTTCCCGACCCTGAAGACATTCAAGGTCAGGCTGGATGGGGCTCTGAGAAACCTGATATAACTGTAGGTGTCCCTGCTCAATGCAGGGGAGTTGAAGTAGATAACCTTTAAGTGTCCCTTCTAACTCAAACAATTCTATGATTCTATGAATTTACTAGGTATTGAGTTTAAACTTGCTATAGTTTAGTTTCCTAGATTGGTTCCTCTGATGTTTCAGTGAAGGCTATTGAATATTTCAGAGAAACCATTCTTCCTCAAGGGGAAAACATAATACTCTTTGAACACTTTTCAACAAAACCTTTTCTATCTCAGGCATGTTTATGATCCACTAGTGTCAGTGTTAGAACAGGGCAAATATCTGTGCCTGATATGAATGTCTCCTCTTAGTCCTTAGTCCAGTTAGAGCTGCATTTAAATCCAGCATTAACTTCCAGCAAAATTTGTTTAGTCAGTCTGAATTGCCCAAATATCTAAGAAGAAAATGAAGCCTCAGGAACTCTGCACGTTGGATTCTCCACAGTTAACTGCATAAGGTGGGATTATAAAACTTTGTCATCTGATGGTATTTACTCTTCTTTGTGAACAACTTGATTAATATCCTGCTACACTGTACAGAACAATGATTTTTCTTTTATCATTTTTAATAAAAGATATAATATTTCATTAAAATTAATCCTGGAGATAAAATGTTGTGGTTCAGGGAAATGCATTCCAGGTGACCTCCTCTTTTACATCTCCACTCCTGGGAGTAGAGAATTGTACCAGCTGCTGAGTAACAGAAGGTGATAGAAAGTTTAACACTAATAAAACACTTGCGTAAGGACACAGCCTTAAAAAACAGACAAGCAGGAAAATCTAGTCCTTTTAGGTACCTACTTTTTTCTATACTCAATAACAGGTGTAAGCTACTGTTTAATACCACTGCCTGCTAAGCTTTCTCATGTTCTCACACACTCCATAAGCACCTGTTGTTGTAGGTTAACTCCAGTAGGCATCTCTGCAGCACCACTTGGCCTTCAGTGAGGTGTGGGAGAGTGTTGGAAGTACAAAAGTGAGAAAACTCATGGATTTTGGGAATTATTTGGGAAGACAAACACCTTCACTCTGAATGTCCATCCCACCTCACTTGCCACCTCCTTCCTCTTCTTTCTTTATCTCAGCTTTTATAGCTGAGTAGAATGCCATCTGGTGTGGGATATCCCTATGGGCAGTTGCAGCCACATATTCTGCCTGTGTCCCCCCCAGGATTCTTGTGCTCCTACTGCCCTTATTAGCAGGTCTTAGTGAGAAACAGAAAAAGCTTTGACAATGTGTAATCTTAGCAGCAAATCATCAAACTTAAAGAGGATAGATTTCGGTTGGATATAATATTTTTCTAGTACACATACTATTAGAATGATCTGTTTTACATGATTATTGAATTTGAGGTGCAGTTTTACTGCTGTATAAAAAGACAAAGCTAAAGATGTATGTGAAGTATGTATGGGAACTGATCTGTGAAAGCACTAAGCGCATTTATTAACTGTTCTTTGTATTACAATTCACTTTTGAGAATATGCTTTTGACTTGTTTACAACTTTTGTGTTTTGATACACACTTGCAGTGCTTATCTCTTATATAAGAAATTGGAGAAAAGGAGGAAAATAATAAAGTTTATAACTCATATGTCTCTGAAACTCTTCCTTAGAGAAGGCAACTAAAGTATTTTCTCTCTTTGGACAACATCTGCATGATGAATTTTGCAGGCGATCAGACTGGAAACATATGTGAGGTCTACATAATGATGATTCTTAATGATATCTAATTTGAAAATAAAAAGAATCCCGGAGTTGATTGTATTAACTTGCTAAGAAAAATACACATGGAGACTTTATTTTTCAGAGGAATCCTGATACACAGTTTGCATTTAGCAAGGTTACAATGCAAGAGCAAAATAACAGTGTAATTATAGTTAAAAAAGTGAAAAAAAAAATTATCTTGCTTAAAAATGATCAGAAGATTCATATATAAAGACACAATTTTCTCTAATATATTCTTTATTTATATCAAGATGTGACAGAATTGAATCCTGGGATAAGTAGCAGGTTCCTGAAAGCAGGCTCAGGAGCAGACTGAACTGTGTTCTATTATTTTAGGAATTGGTTGAACTATTGTGAACAGCCCTTCTTTGTACCACAGGAAGCTTAAACATACTGTTCATGTAAAAGGGAGATGGATGGGACCATGGATTCAATTTATTCTATTCTGTAAATCTTAAATAACTGTGTGTCAGTGCCAAAAGATGCAGTAACATCTCTCTGAACTTGTCTGTTTTCGCTGTGCTTGCCAGATTCATTCAGGGGAATTAGAGTAACATCTTTCAGGATTTCCAACTATTTCTGTATTGAGATTAGAAACTAAACTAGGATTTATGTTTTGCTTTCCTTTAAGTATGCTTCCTTGTTCAGAGTGCATGTTAATGGCAGTTCTTATGTGACATTATATCCAGTTCAAAATTAGATCTTAGAGCCCACTGATTCTTTTTCCACTTTTATTTAAGAATTTGTAAGACCTTTAAAACTGTTTAAGTATTAGTGATGATTTCAACAAATCAGAAGTACATATATAACCAGTAATGTGTAATTCCTAGTACTTATGCCTATATTAAAATATTTAGCCAAAATTATAACTCACACAGTCCACATAAAGGAGATAAGCATACAGGACATTTTACCAAAGAAAGGTCTCAGAACTTTATCATATTCTTAATGGAATTTAGCGATAAGTAGATCTAAAAGCTGACCTCCTATCTTACTTGAATTACACTCAATAATTAAAAGAAAGATTAACTGGCCATCACTGATACTAAAAGATCCTTCACCCTACAGTGAGCTCATGCTTGTTGTAAAAACACGGAATATTCCACAATGTGATTCTGTGTAATGCTTTGGTCAGAGGCCATGACTACTGTACATATCTTCAAATTGTTTTTGGCTTATTTTGGCTTATCTGAGAAGTAGAGAATCTGACAGTAGAATTAAGTCTCTAATGAGCTGAAGACATATTAATGAACAGTGTGAACATGGGTGGAATATTCACACAGTACATTCCGCACACTAGAAATAGTGCAGTCCGGATCTCAGATCAGTGATTTTCAGGCTGGATCCGGGACTGACAGCTTCAAGTTCACAGTGCTGCAGCGCTGGGTAAAGCAATTAACTATTTAGGTATAAAGCTTTACTAGGAATTGTAAGTGTCATAATGATTAGTGATGCTAGAGCTTGGAGAAAGTTAGGGATTTTAAAGTTTGCTGTCTAGATCTCAAGTCTAATGTAGAGTTCATTTTTAAATCTATTTGTCACATTGTGCTTAAAATGTTAGTAGGAAATCTTGAGGTTTGATAATACAATCAAATGAAGGAATGAGTTTTGGGAATAGTTTTGGTACTAGAAACTCTAGATTACAAGTAGCGTATCACATAGGTTCACCTGCTGGTTGAAGACATTTTTTTATTAAACTTGAAGAAAATTATATTTGTTGATAAGCAGAATTCAACTATAATTGCAATTAAATGTAAAGCCAAATCAACAATCACTTTAAATATGGCCAACATTTAGATTTACTAACATTAATTATATATCTTTTTCTTAATCACACAGTATTTTCTGCCCTTGCAGATACAATGTAACTTCAGTCCTCATATCAACAAGGGCAAGTGCAAGGTCCTGCATCTGGGCTGGGGCAATCTCAAGCATAGATACAGGTTGAGTGGGGAAGGGCTTGAGAGCAGCCCTGAGGAGAAGGATTTGGGAGTGTTGGTTGATGAAAGACTCAACATGAGCTGGCCATGTGCACTTGAAGCCCAGAGGACCAACCATATCCTAGGTTGCATCAAGAGAAGTGTGACCAGCAGGCTGGGGGATGTGATTCTGCCCCTCTACATTGCTCTCATGAGACCCTACCTGGGGTACTGGGTCCAGTTCTGGAGCCCCCAACACAAGAAGGACATGGAGTTGCTGGAGTGGGTCCAGAGGAGGGTCAGGAAGATGATCAGAGGGCTGGAGAATCTCCCATACAAGTACAGGCTGAGAGAGCTGGAGAAGAGAAGGCTATGAGGAGACTTTATAGCGGCCTTCCAGTACCTGAAGGTGTCCTACAGGAAAGCTAGGAAGGGGCTTTTTATAAGGGGAGGTAGCTACAGGACAAGAGGAAATGGTTTTGAACTGAGAGAGGGTAGATTTAGACTAGATGTTAGAAAGCAATTCTTTACTGTGAGGGTGGTGAGACACTGAAACAAGTTGCCCAGTGAGGTTGCAAATGCCCCCTCCCTGGAAGCATTCAAGGCCAGGCTGGATGAGGCTTTGAGCAACCTGGTCTAGTGGGAGGTATCCCTCCTATAGCAGCGGGGTTGGAACTAGATGGGTCTCTTCTAACCCAAACTATTCTATGATTCTGTGATTCTATGAAAATCAAACAATCAAGAGCAAAGTTAAAATTAAAAATATACAGTTATGTGAAAAAAAAATCCTGTAGAATGAAGCACACCAAGTTATCATAAAATAAGTGCCCTGCTGTAACTGTTGATGTGTATTATTTTTTATTATTTCTATCTTACATCTTCAGATGCAACTTACAAAGCAACAATTGCTACATATTGTAGATAAAATAACTTTCTAATTACCAAATTCTTTGTTACACTACATAATTAGCTCATTGAAGATACACATAGCAAAAGAAGAAAAGTACTCAGCAGTAATGTAGCTGTCCCATTAAAGTCTTGATTAACTTAATAATAATAATGCAATATCATTATTATTTCATAAAGGAGAAAACTAATTGTATATATATCAACTTACACTTTTGTATTATTAAGAGATGCATGTTTAATTTATGATAAAATAACTCCAATTACATTAATTTCTTGTGGAGGAGGGTGACATATAAACTCAATTCAAAAATGTAAACCAGATTTTTTCCTCTCAACAGTATTATGTTAAAGGTTTCACAGAAAGATGTGGTGCTCCTAGCCACTGAATGGCATACAGTAACATCAAATACAATTTACATATGCAGTGATGATTGAGATTATCTATTACAGACGGATTGATCTAAGTTCAGTCCCACTGATCCTGTTTGTTCAAAAGGTACTTCTTAAAATTTACTTAATTTGCACTTGGTCCATCTTTTCTACTGTTATCCAGAGGGTTTTTGTCAACAGCTCTATGTCCAGTTGGAGGCCAGTCATGAGTGGGCCAGTCACCAATAGCTTGTCTTGGGATCAGTAATCTTTAACATCACAGAATCACAGAATTGAAGGGGCTGGAAGGGACCTCTAGAGATCATCTAGTTCTAACCCTCTGCCAAAGCAGGCTCCCTAGACCAGGTTGCACAGATAGGTGTCCAGATGGGTCTTGAATGTCTCCTCCAGAGAAGGAAACTTCACAACCTCTCTGGGCAGCCTGTTCCAGTGTTCTGTCATCCTTACTGTGAAGCAGTTCTTACATACATTTGTGCGGAACTTCCTATGCTTCAGTTTGTGGCCATTTCCCCTTGTCCTATCACCACGCACCACTGAAAAGAGTCTGGCCTTGTCCCTTTGCCTCCTGCTCCTTAGATATTTACAGATCAGATCTCCTCTCAGTCTTCTTTTCTCAAGGCTGAACAGACCCAGGTTGCTCAGCCTTTCCTTATAAGAGAGATTCTCCAGGCCCTTTATCATCTTCATGGCCCTCTGCTGAACTCTTTCCAGGAGATCCTTGCCTTTTTTGTACTGGGGAACCCAGAGCTGGACACAGTACTCCAGGTGAGGCCTGAACAGGGCAGAGTAGATGGGGAGGATCACCTTCCTTGAACTGCTGGCCACGCTCTTTTTAATGCACCTTAGGATGCCATTGGCCTTCTTGGCAACCAGGGCACACTGCTGGCTCATGGCCAACCTGTTATCCACCAGGACCCCCAGTTCCCTCTCTGCAGAGCTCCTCTCCAGCAGGCCATCCCTCAGCCTGTACTGGTGCATGAGGTTATTCCTCTCTAGGCGCGAGACTCTACACTTGCTCTTGTTAAATGTCATCTGGTTCTTCTCTGCCCAGCTCTCCAGCCTGCCCAGGTCTTGCTGAATGGCAGCACAACCTTCTGATGTGTCAGCCATTCCTCCCAGCTTCGTATCATCAGCAAACTTGCTGAGGGTGGCCACTATCACCTCATCAAGGTCATTGATGAAGATGTTGAACAAGACCGGACCCAGCACCAACCTCTGGGGAACACTGCTAAATACAGGCCTCCTACTGGACTCTGCACCACTGATCACAACCCTTTGAGCTCAGCCAGGCAGCCTGATCAAGTGGGTGGCAACCCAGCCCAAGGCAGAGGTTTGGAGCTTGATGATCCTTAATGTCCCCTCCAATCTAAGCCATTCTATGATTCTATGATACTGCAATTATAAATTATATATAATATATATATAGCTAGAGACTTAGCTAGATTACATATATATATATTGTATATGTATATACATAAAATAGAGACATAGCTAGATTACAAGTTAGATCAGGAATACAATCTGAGAGTCAGAATTTCCTTTTTTTTTGTTTCTTTTTCCAACTTCTGAAAATATTTTTTTCATTCTTAAAAACAAAAGCAAAGATTAAGTTTAGGTGAGTATAAAAGAAGAGAATATTGATGCCTAAATCTATGTATATATTTATAAACAAGAATGCAAGAAATGATGTCTGTATCAGAATACTTGAATAAAATGTTCAAAGAGTAAATAGGTCCTGGGGTAAAAGCTCTTTAAAATTTTTGCTATTTCATGATATAACGTCAGAGATGTACATGAAGATTTTGGTTGAATATTAGGTTTCCACATATACTAAGATAAATGAATTAATAATGACAAATAAAACAACGGAGATAATTAATGTATTGTTGAATTTACATGAAAAAAATGCTATATATCACTGTTAAGAACAAAACTTCTCTCTATACAAAGCAGAATACATAGTGACTCTGTAATTATCACAAGAAAATCTTTGAAAGTGTATTGCGAATCATCTCAGAAATTATTTCAGTAGAGAAGCATTCGTAATAAAATCACTGAATAAACAGTCAGTCTTTTAAGAGACTACATATTGAAGTTCAGCCTCAAATGTATGAACATAAAAGAAAGCGTATACAAAAGAAAGATGAGGCTAAAACTGCATCTATATCAATACACCTAAATAGTCAGTAATTTACTTTAAAATTTAGGAAATATTTTTGTCTACTTATGTTTCCCTCCTCAAAATCTTGCATACAGTTCATAAATTTGATATACCTCCTATTTTGATTATACACTGCCTGATGTTAGGCTTTGTGTTCTAGAACATTGTAAATTTTATAAGGCATTTCTACAGGTGAGATATAAGGAAAAGCTCAACTTTCACTTCATACATGTAGTGAATCTTATTTGAAGAGAGAATAAGGAAATTTATTTACAATTCATTAAAAAAAAAAAAAGTAATATGCGGGAAATCTGAATCAAAACCAAACAAAATATCATTCTTCTCCCAGATTATTATGAAACATACTCATTTTGCTTTATCCTTGGAGAAATCGTTTGGATTTTTTCCCACTGCTTTCAGGTCATTCAAAGATCTTTGGGAGAAATTCTGTTATTTTGTAAGAGGAAAAACCTCTGGAGCAGAAACTATGAGTTAGCTAAAAGAAATGAGATTCTAGTGAATAAAATATCACATCAATATCCTATTCATTTCATGGCTAAAAACAACTGTAGCGAAGCCAACAAAAGAGCAAGGGGAGACTGTCAGTGAACTAGATGCTACTGTCCGAAAAGGAATTTCTATGACTTAACAGCTGGACGCTGTGAATATCTTTCCTAAATGAGTTCAAGAACTGTCCTATACTAAGTTGCAGAAAGCATTTCTTAAGATCGCTAACAGACACTTGCCACTTAAAAAAAAAAAAAAAAATGGTACTAGAAGATATTTACATGTGGATGAATCTGTTTAAAAAGAGAAGGAAAATAGAAAGTATCCTCTAGGATACATTTTAAAGCAGGCTTTACACTGATTTTACATGGAGCTGTTGTTAAGAGTATTGCAATCAATATGACAGCTAATGTATGGAGTTCGTTTGAATATATGTAACTTAAATACCTGAAAGAAGGTTGTAGCAAGGTGGGGTCAACCTCCTCTCCCAAATGAGCAATGATAGGATGGCCTTAAGTTGTGTCAGGGCAAGTTCAGGTTAGATATTAGGAAAAAGTTTCTTTTCAGAATGGTAATGCACTGGAACAGGCTGCCAAGGGAGGTGCTGGAGTCACCATCCCTGGAGAAGTTCAAGAAATGTGTAGATATGAGTCTTAGGGACATGATTTAGTGGGCATGGAAGTGATGGGTTGACAGCTGGAGTAGATGATCTTAGTGGTCCTTTTCAATCTTAATGATTTTATGTTTCTATAATTCTATGACCTTAAAATGTTTTACTTGTAAGCACGGTTATATTTGAGCATTTAATGTTAATGATGATGTCAGAAGCATATTGTGCATAGTCATTACTATTTCTCTTCCCAAAATAGTAAAATATAGACACGCAGAAAAAAAATCACACTTTATTACATAAATAATCTGAAGAAGGTTTTCTGCTTTCCCTTCCCTTCCCTTCCCTTCCCTTCCCTTCCCTTCCCTTCCCTTCCCTTCCATTCCATTCCCTTCCCTTTCTTCTCCTTCTCCCTCTCCCTCTCCCTTTTTCTTTTCCCTTTTTCCTTTCCCTTTTTCCTCTCCCTTTTTCCTTTCCCTTTTTCCTCTTCCTCTTCCTCTTCCTTTCCCTTTCCCTTTTCCTTTTCCTTTCAGCATGGAGAGAGTTCATCTTGTTCATAGTGTCCAGTACGATGTTATCTTTTGGTTTTAGGAGGAAAACAGTATTGCTAACACACCAATGTTTTAGTTGTTGCTCAGCAGTGCTGTACAAAGCCAAGGAAATTTCAGTTTTTCAGCTTCTCCTACTGTCCTGACAGCAAGGTAGTTGGGGCGGGGGGCACATGGAACTAAGAGAACACAGAACCAGGACAGCTGACCTGAACTGGCCAAAGGGATATTCCATACCATATGACATCATGTTGAGAAAATCCATAAAACTGAGGGGAGTTGGCCAGTGGGCTTGCAGATTGACTGGACAGTGTTTGGTGGGTTTTGAGTAATTGTTTTGTGCATAATTTGTTTTGTAAATATATACATATACATATATAATTATTATTACTGTTATTTCTCTCTCCCTTTTCTGTCATAGTAACTGGTTTTTATTTCAACCCACAAGATCTATCTTTTTTTTTTTTTTTGTCCGATTATTTCCCCCATCCCATTGGGAGTGGGGGGAATGAGCGAGAGGCTGAGTGGTGTTTAGCTGCTTGCTGGGTTAAACCACAGCAGACCTTTTGGATAAACTGAGACAGGCTTTCTATTACCAAAATATATGCTTTGAATAAAACTTCTACTAAAATATTAAAACAACAACAAAAACCAACAGCCATGAAATCCAAACAAGCCACAAATTTGACCTGATAAAGTTCTAACATATAGTTCATAACTAACTTCTCAATCACTTCTCAGTCTCAGTGGGAGACACTCAGAGTAATGAAGATGGATACCATTATAAAATCTTGGTATATAGCTAAATGTCACACTCTTTCTCATTGTTTTTATGATGTCACCAGCATTACCGTGATGTTTTAGGATTTACACACCTTGAGTCATATTATTTTATCTCTTGACAATAGAGATGACTAGATTTGTGTTTTATATAATGATCTATGGAATTTGTTAAAATTATACCTATATCTTTTCACATAAGGAGAGTGCCTGTTAAAGCAGACACTGTTGGAGTACCTCTTTTCAAACAAATAGAAATGTATCAAGAGCAAGTAATGCCTAGTAAGAGTTTTTTAAAATACTGCCGAGGGGAAAGAAGATTTACCACAGTTCAGGAATAATGCCCATAGCCTTTATTTTCCCATCATAATCACATTTTCAGATCTGAGTAATGTATATTTTTTCCCTTGGGTAATGTTTTACAGCTGTTGACCTTAAAACCAGTCACTATTTATTTATTTTTTTTTCTTGTGCAACATCTTCACGTTTCCTGTTGTGTGTTTGACAAGCCTCAGTAGAAGCAGGAGAATAAGAAAACAGTTCCCAAAAGCTGAAAGCTGTATAAATTTAGAACCCTCAAACCTT
Organism: Pavo muticus; assembly: GCA_016647715.1. Lineage (NCBI taxonomy): Eukaryota > Metazoa > Chordata > Aves > Galliformes > Phasianidae > Pavo > Pavo muticus. The sequence continues at coordinate 367,175 of JACDJE010000257.1, read as the reverse complement.
ACATTGGCTGCAGCAGCTGATGTATCCTATACTCAGGATATTCTATTTAGGGTCAGAGAGTAAGATGTACCTCTTGAAAGGCTACCACTAGATGATCACTGTTGGATAAGAAAAAGTGTTGAACAGCATGCTCTGCAGAGCTACAAAATGGTCTTTATTATTAAAAATATATGTAGGTCATTATGACTGAATGAGAGCCCACTAAATTGTACTTGGATGTTAAGATGGCAGTATCCAGTCCCATATTTCTCATACGTCTGAATGTTTGCTGAGTAATATAACTCTCTGATATGGGGCAATCATCTACTAGTCAAATTTTAGACTTATACTAGGTTTGTGTATTTTAATTCAATTATAGATCTTCATCGAAGCCTTTTAGAAGTACCTATAATGAACTGTAAAAACAAAGTGAGAACTATCCCATGCTACTTGCGTATGTGTGAAAGAAAATGCAATTACTAAGATTTTATAATTTCTGTAAGATATGTTATATGTTAATGCATGAAAGAATGATTTGATGTACACTCTTCATTACATTTTATTTTCATAATTGATTGCATTCATTTTTAATGGAATTAAATTTTTGTTCATTTACTTCTAAATGCTGTTTCCATTTTCTGTTCTCTGTCATTTGCAGCAGACAAGTAAATACGCTTACTTATATGACTTTGAAAGTAGCTCATTTCTGACTGCAGTTTTGTTACTACTATGAATGACTTTCACAACAGGCACACAGGCCAATTTAAAGTCCAGGCACCAAGCAATTTGAGATTCACCAGCTTTATGCAGTAATATAATTATTCCCTCCGAGGCTCTTAATTGTATTCATCACACCATGATTTCTGCACAAATTAAGCATGCATTTACTGCTATATATAACTTGCTTTGCAGTTAACATCCTGGAAATAAATTTCAAGGAGATAGAATTTTGAACTTAGTCATCCCATGAAATCTGTATTTCCACTGTTCAGAAAAGTCACTTAGTAAGGTCATTGTTTTTTTACATTACCAAATCATATATAGAGGAGCAGTAAGAGGAATGTGACAAAAAAAAAAACAAACAGTAGATTTTAATGTATTTTTTTTAGACTTTAATTTTTAAATCCCCTAGAAAAGGAGATTTTGTTGTTGTTGTTGTTCAAAGCAAAAAGGGAAATTACATTTAGAAAAAATGCAGCCTGCAGAAGAAAAAATGTCTGAAATTCAAAAACACATTTTTCAGGTAAGTATAGTAACATATATAAAAAATACATAAATGGAAAAGAAAATCTGATATTACGCTTATACTAATAACCCACAGAGTCTAGGCATTAATTTTGTATTTCACTAGAAATTATTTTCTTTCTGTAGATATTTCTGCATACACACAATTGTGGAAAATATACATCACAAAAAGACAAAGAAAGGAGCAGAATATGGAGACTGTGATCCATGTCCACCTATCCATACTCATTCTTCTGGGATTTTAAATTAGAGTATTATTTTGACATGCCTGTAAATTGATGTGTAAATTGTTCAGTATCCCACAGAGTTAAGATTTTAGTAAGCTTCAGAGGTGATGTGGACAGTAGAAATATCCAGAGTTAATGACATAGTTAAGAACTACAAATTTGAAAAAACAAATTATAGCTCTATGATTTGGAATGGCCTTTATATATTGAAGGTCAAACCAGAAAATGTCTCGGAAGTGTTGTACACTGGAAAGGGTCAGTGAATGGGTACTGGCCTAATCTAATTCATATGGGGCAACTCCTATGTCCCTGCAATATTATTTTCTACTCCTTCCATCTGTTTTTTTCTTTCCTATTTTTGTCTTGTGAAGTACTTACTGAGTCTATAAGCTTGCTTCTGGTTTTATTTTATTTGTATTTAAAGTCGATGGCTAGAGTTTCATGTTTCTATCTGAATTGTTGGTAGTGCTAGTAAAAAAATAAAAATATCAGTTGTAATCATAATCAACATACTTTTCAATAAACATTTGATTTGGCCTTGGCATGTGATTAGACTAAATATAAAAGGTCATAAGAACAATTTTTTACTACATAGAACAAGTTTGAACCTCTGGATGTCAACAAAAAACATCTCTCGACTAATGAAATTAAGCTGGATATTGTAAGCAGAATTGCACCAGTATACTGAGAGATCAGCTATTTTACCTCACAATGAACATGCTGTAATGTAAAAATATGTCAGCATATACAAAGCAGAATCTTTGTAAAAAATTACTTGGGAAAATTCCCTTGGAGATCCATAGGACATTTGCCTGACTGAGGTCCTAAATTTGAAGTTTCAATAGTCTGCAGGGAGCACCTCCCTCACAATTAATTTACCTAAGAATTATAACATGAGAACAGCATGGAAGTGATTTGGAATGTTATATCAGGGCCAAGGGAGCCTTTAATTTAATGATCTCTTTTAGTCGCAGTTCACGTGTGGATTTTCTACCCTCTAGTTTGGTATAAGCACTCGCTCAGAGCTCAAAGTGTGAGTGAGCAGGCATTATTTCTATACTTACAGAGCAGAAATGATCTTTCAAAATATATACAAGATAACTGACATTATGCCATCAAGTTAAATCCTAACCATAGAGCAAAAAANAATCATCCAAAGCATTATTTTTTCTCATTTATGCACTACGATGATATATATATTCAGTAAGTAAATTGAGCTCTATTTTCCTTTGAGGACAGAGATTTATGTCTAATGTACATATGAATTATCCATTGGTATTATAAATATTGTTCATACATAGGCTAAGATACATACAGAGATGACCATTGTAGCTGAACAGATATTTTTATTTTATTTCTGATTTACCTATTGTTCTCTGCCATCACTTAAGCAAGAACTACTATATCATCTGAACAGTGGGAATGGTGTTATAACAGCAGTGTTGATCAGAACAAAATAGTTTGCTGCATTTTCACTAAAGAATATGAACATCCCACTGATACAGTTTATACAGTCTCTGTTTCAGATATGTTCCTTCTAGATAGATATTTTCTCTCAATATTTCTTGTTTTTATGCTAGGCAACTCAATTTTTACTTTATCATTTTAATAATACCTATAGAACCTATGGAGTTGAATCCTTTCCCATAGCAAAATAAATAAATAAATAAATAAATAAATAGACTAGAAGAGATTACTGTTTGACAAAATAACTGCTTAAGTGAGTGGATGACAAATGACTTCAGAAGTGATTTAAAATATATCATTCTCTTCATCTTTCTTCTAACATTATTATTTCTGTACATATTATTTTCAATTCACTTCTGCATTTTCTGCGTATTAACAATGTGCCAAATCTGGGGAATTTCTTATGCACTGTCACAGTGAATTCATGCTTTTGAACTGCTCTTATTTCCAAAATTGCATGACCACATACTTCATTTTTAAAGCTTTTGAAAGCAAACATTTTGAAAAAGAGATGAACTGAGCCCTCTTGATAAATACTGTCTATCTGGAACTCATTCACAGGAATAATGAAATTAAGAATCAAGAAACACAGTCCACAGTTGTACAAATATTTTAATATCTGAAAGCTGCTAAAGCTTTTAGGATTTCTACCTGAGGTCTGATAAACGTGCTTTGATTCTCAAAACGAATACTACTTTTTCCCCCTCCTTTATATGAAACTCTCTTCTCTCGTAATCATCAATTTGCTTTCTCCCGATTCAGACATACTGTTTGCATTAAGTTCACTTTTATTTTCTAGGTAAGTCTTTTAATCTGACAGATGTTTGAACTTCTGTTACTAACAAGGCTCATAATTCTTTAAACCAGCATGTTTTAAATTACTTGCAATCAATAGTGTAAAGTGATGAACACGGTGCTCTTTGCTCAATGGATTTCTTGATATTTTTGCTAGGGTATAGAACTTGTAAATGCAGTGATTCACCTTGGATTTGGAGTATGCAACCTTCAGGTCTTATCCATTTTACACCATTATGTCACTGTTGTAATTTAATTGCTTTCAGTAGAGGTACTCCCAAGGATATACTTGAAATGTTTTGGGAAAAAAAAAAAACAACACATTTCCACTGATGAACACTGAACTAGGCAATTCCTGATGAATTCTAGCAAGAATTAGCTTCCAGTGGCCTGACTGTAAATCTCTCTCAAACTCTTAATCTGGAATAACTTCAAGCTATCAGTCTTCTTACAAATTACTTGTGACATAATCTCTTCTTCTCTTTTCCTTCCCTCCTTTCCACATTCCCATTCCCTTAGAACTGTACTAATTCATTTTTTTCCTCAATTAAAGTCTCTCACTGAGTCAAGAAATAGGTTTACTTTCTTTACATTTAACTGTTTTTGCATTTCATCTTTTAATGCATATTCCAGACAACAAAGAAAAGTAAGCTGATTTTCATTCCTTTATCACCCTTTTGTATTTTAAAAATAAAACATAAATATTTTCCTAATCCATAGAAATAATTTTGGCCACACAAAAGTTGTATCCAACTTATTTAAGTTGGCTCAATCTTGTTTTATAACAGTTTAGATTACAATTACAAAACAATGTATTTAATGAAATACACATTTTTGTTATCAATTTGATGAATTTATTCCTATGTTTCTCCAGAATTTTTGATGTTATAGCCTTTGCTGTGAATAGTTCAACGTTTTGTTCAAGTACAGATTGTTTGCTCACTCTGAATACTTACGGTATCAAGCCTTTACCAGCTGAAAGACATGTGCACAAGGTGTATATCTGAGTAACATTACTGATGAAAAAAGAAAGAAAAAAGAAAAAAATTTCAGCAGTCTTCCATTCTTGTTTCTGCTTTCAGCATTAGTAAAGCAATTTCCTATGTCTTGTTTCCTACACAACTTTGACTCCCAAAACTTTTTTTTCTCGTGCCTACAAATGTCTATTTTATGTAAAAGAAAACACTTGTCCGAAACTACATGGTACAGTTTTTAAGTTGACTTAACAGATACTAATTTCTTCTCCTTTAATGTTAGGTAATCCTTGATGAACTTCTTCACATTTTATAATCCTTTCCTAAAGGATAATGTTTAAATTAAATCCACTTCAAAGGTATAACAAGAGTTATAAAAAGTGTTACCTATCACTAAATTAAAGTAAGCGTGTGTGTGAGAAATTAATTGTTCAATAAATCAGTTATTTCTATTAGCTGCAACACTTATCTTTTAAGTCTTGTTCCACACAGGACCAACTGCTATGCAGATATGGGAAGCTAACCAGATCTTTGTTTTCTATAGAGAGTTCCATAACGCTATTCATAGAAAAGTAGTCTAGGCCAGAAAATTTATTTCCTTTTCCAATTAATACCACCCTAATTTGCAGAATTTTAGCAAGAATCTTAAAGGACAAGTCAAAGGGTAGGTCACTAGATTTTACACTGCATTCAAATTCTTGGGTGTCCCATGATTTTGGCTGAATTTTGCTTCATAAATTCTATCCGTAACATGCTCTAAGCAAAAAGCTATGGGAAACCTACAGGGCCTTTATGTGATTTCTGAAATTAATCACACCTCTTCAAAGATTTATTAGTCAGTCATTTCCATAGAACCTATGGTCTCTAGATGGGGTGAATGTCTGTGAGTCCTCTCTTCCCTCTTAGTTTCTCTATATACCTAGGAAAAGCCTGATTCTAGTTCTGGAGCCACAACTTCCCTCCTCGTGTTTCAAGCCCTTATCAGTCATTTCTCTTGGCTATGACTTAATAGCACTCCTACACTGAAGGAGGAAGAAGAGCACTGCATTAATTAATTTTACTTGAATTAGTAAAAATCTAATTAAATGAGCTATTGATTATTCGATTACTTTGCATTGTTAAAATTCTTAAATTCTTTTTAAGGTCTTTAACTTTTGCTGAGTGCATTGCTGAGATCATAGGTCTCCTGATGTTTAGTTTAAGAGGTAGAATAGAAGACAATAATAAGATAATGCTGATAAAAGTCAAATGAGGTTTATGATAAATAAATAAATAAAGGTATAAAGAAATAAAATTAGCTTCTAATATAATATATGAATAGACAGTTCCTGAGCGAGTAACAACAAAAGCCTTTTTTCATAGAAACTTACATCATTTCTGTACAGAAGACTTTTTCATAAATAGTTTGGGAAGAGGTTCATAGAACAACTTGTTTTTAAACTAATACTATTTAATGTAATTGGTACAAAGAATCTTTCATCTAATAATTACTTTAAAGTAGGATAGATTAGTTTGATTTAAATTCACTGATTTAAATGAAAAGTTTTATTCATTATTTGAATCAGCAAGCCAAAAGTCTTGATTTAAAAACGACCACTTTTTTCTTTCTGCTATTTAGCAATTTTTCTCAAGAAAGACTGAGTCATTGTTTTCTATAATTGCTATTTCTTTAATTGCTTTTTAGGATAAACAATATCTATATGCATTTAAAAATAACTAAGATATTTAAAAAAGAGAAATGTATTTACTCTGCTAAGAGATCATTACAGGCCCTTGTGTCCCTGAATAACTTACAACTAATGTACTTTGTTTTCTAATATATAGTTCATTTTAATACAGTGGAAAATCCTTCTTGTTTTCTCAATCCATATGTATTGTAAATTTAAATAAAATATAACTATAACTAGTTTTAAAAAATAAAATATTCAGCTTGTACACACAGAAAATTCTATTTGTCAAAGGCTGGTTTAAGATGTAATGCAACTAGGTTACATTTCTGATGCCTAAATCATGTGTAGATGATTACTCTCCATTCTCCATTATAAAAATATTTGAAAATTATATTTTTTTTATGTTTTTATAGGCAGACTTGTTCATTATTATATATTCAAATGTAAATATCTTCTTAGTCAGTTAGACCTGCAGAATCTACAGAAATGAATGACCAGGATAAAATCTGAACAAATATCAAACAAAAATCCAGGTTAGCAGCTTCAAAATCCGTGGTGATTTTTCCCAAGATTATCTCTCTTATGAAATATCTCTTTCATAGTAGTGAGAATTACTCATGTATGAATATGTTAATTCATACATATATCATAAATATAATAAATTCATAAATATAATTAATTCATAAATATATGTAAATTATACAAATGAAGTTTGGGGAAGAAAAAAATATATTATTTGAATTATTTTGTCCATCTTTTTTTCTAAATATGGAAGTAACTGTTTCATAACATCAGTAACTCCAGATAAATCAAATGTTAGCCCATGACTAATATGCAACAAACTACTTTCTCTTGAGGCTTTTGCAGTTAGAAGCATAGAATATCCTCCACACAGGACTACCCAAAAATCAAACCAGATATTTTCAATCATGTAAAAACCAACTGCAAGTTCCACACAGTCCGGTCCCTCCATTATATGGAGTGCCATGTCCCCACCTTGCCTGCCCTGTGTATCTCTTCTGAAGAGCATATAGCTGTCCACTGTAACACAAACACATCAGTCACAGGACATTTCCCACCAAGTTTCACTTATGCCAATGATGTTACAGCTCTGGGACTAAGCCAAGGGTTCTGGCTCATCTTGCTTGTACCCCATGCTGTGTGCATTGGCATAGAAACATTTTAAATTTGCTTCATTGTACCTGGCACCTCATAGAGCAGACTGCAGGATGTCACTAACACACAGCCCTTCAAATTTTGGCATGCCACTCCATTGTTTATCACTGGCAAGCCTGGTTTTATCTCTTTCCCCCTTCAAATTTAGTTTAAAGCTCTATCAATCAGTCCTACTATCTCCTACAACCCTCTCATAAAGGTGCATCCCATCAAACACTATCAGGTCAAGTGTTGTGTCAACTGTCACATGATTGAGAAACCCAAAATTCTGCCAGTGAAACCCGGTAATCCTGGTAACAGGATTATCAAAATTCTATGTAATTTGGAAACGGTGAATAATGTCCTGTCTCCCACATAATTTAGCATCCTCAAATTCTTTCAATTAATAACCTGGCTGCTTATTTGTATTCTAAGAAAACATTGTAAAATAAAACATAAAATACAATAATACACAATAAAATCTTCCTGAGCTTACTTTGTTAATTTCTAATGGTCATGGTTTAATCTTAATTGCAATCTAATATTCATTCTCCAGGGTGTGTGTGCCATGACATATGAAGAGTAATACAAACATAAGACATTTTAGCACTGTTTTGAAAGGCCTTTCCTTGGTCTTAGATACAAGTCAGTCTTCTTCAAAGAGTACTAATGAATTTCACTAAATGTACTGAATTTCATTGACTGTAACACTTTTTTTTTTTTTTTTTTT
>JACDJE010000257.1:342759-356267 GCA_016647715.1 Pavo muticus | reverse complement strand
AAGAGGATTATTGCTGAGCAAGAAGGGAGAGAACTACAAGAACATTAAGGAAAATGAGGTTTCAGTATCCTGTTTTGTCTTGTTATGGGATCTGGAATTCTTGACTATTTTGCTTAAAGCCATTTGTAGCCTTAGAATTCACAAGCAATATCATTAAGATCTCCTGGAAAGAAACTGAAAACCAGTTTCATTACATTCCCTTAAAAATGTTACATACATTAATATTGAACTCTCTTTTTTCTTTTCTCCTTTTTGTTTTCCTTAGAAAAATTTCTTCAAAATTGATTTACAGCTGATAGCAGAGCATATTACCGTAATGTAGTGTAGAAAATCTGAACATGACCTCCAGGTTTCTACACTGAAGAACAGCAGTCCCAGTTACTGCTTTTTTGTTTTTCTTTTTTCTTTTTTCTTTTTCTTTTGTTCATTTTTATTTAGAACAGTGGGGAGTTTTCCCTGCCTTGAAAGCAATAAGATGTGCAAATTACCATTAGTCAAAGGTGCTGCAGGAGACTGTCTTCTTATTCAGAAGGGGCAAATGGTAGTCATGCCTAAGAATTATTCTTACAATCATAACTTACAGTAGTAATACATAGATGCATTGTATATTATAGACAGAAATACTAAATTTTCCAATACAGCAATATGCCTTACTGATTTGTGCCAGAAGAGTTCTTGACTTTTTGTTTTAATCCTGTCTTTCCAGCTCCAGATTTCTATACTCGTTGCTGAAAGAGGGACCTGTCCACAGGTTATTAACACAGTAAAACTAAAATTCTAACATCCATATAGACATAATCTTCAGTTTATGACATATGTAAATTTTCGTAGATTAGCTGGATTCTGAGCTGAAACTCTGTGGGCCTCTATTGATTTTCTGTAGGTATTGCCACAATTCTGGATGTATGTCCCAATTTGGATAAGGATCTTTGTTAATTTAGAGTACTTCAAACCTTATTAGACACTTTTCACACCACATTATAATGTACATTCATGTAGGAAAATGAAGACCATTGTAGCACGTTTAGTAAATCCCTGTTTTCTCAATCTGATAGTATCGTTTCAGTCACTGTGCTCAAGTCTTAACGTCTACAGCTGGCCAAAATACTAGATCCCTGGGCTATGTATGCTGTTATTCAAATTGCTACTATGCACTGAACTATATGGCTGTCTTCATTTCTTTTGTTAAGTAGGCAATGCCAGAACACCTTTATTTTGCTCTTTTGACCACTTAGCTATACGAAGAAAACAAGAATTCTCTTAATTTCATACACATTAATTCCCCAAAGCACTCCCAAACTGAAACGGCAACTTTGTACTGGACAAAAAAAAAAAAAAGAGAAGATTAGTTTTATCAATATATTCAAATCAATTTTGATGACATCTGATGTTCCTAATCTGCTATTCACTGAAGCTAGTATATTTCAATAGCCACTGAATTATAGAATTATTGACTTTTTTACATTCATTTGTAAGGGTAGCTGCACATTTGTTAATCAGTGTAGATTGTAAACCCATGCACATCTAGCACATTTGAAGTCAGTTACTTTTTATAGAATGTGTACATAAGGCAAAAGTTCTGAGCAATCAGACAAAGCAGTGCAATTAATGTAATAAAAATCTTCAACAGGAAGTCTGTTGTGTCTGTTTCCCCCTTAATTAACTGTAAAATTATAAAGGAATTACAGGCACTATGGAGTCACACCAGAAATATGTCAAACATATTTTCTTTGCTATTGAATGAAATTATCTATGCATACTGGAAAAATAATCTGAAAAGATAAGCAATTTTTGCAGTTGCTTCTGTATTTTTTACCTTTTAATTATGAGGGAATAGAAATCTAACTTTTATTCTGCTGCTTTTCTCATACATGTATTTGACATTAAAATAATATAGCCAATGAAGTGCACAGAGTTCTAGATTCATCTCACATGTATTACTCTGTCAGTTAGTAATTGACATAATGACAAAGTGGCCAGGGAAAATGTAGCTGGAAAAAAAGGGATCTGAAAAAACAAGATGTGCAAAAAAAGCAGTTTGGAGATTCTGCATATACCCAGTGGCACGACTAACTGCATTACCATTGTATTGCTTAAAATAAATAAATAAATAAATTAATAAAAATCTAGGTCTTCTGGGTATGAGGTAAGTCTGATAAACAAAAACTTTCTAATTTTCTGCTTCCAAAGAAAGGTCTGTCAAGGTTAACGCTGAAGGCATCCGAATAATTTTTATTGGCACTGAGCTATAGTTGGAGAAGTATAACTGAAGAAAATGAAACAATCGGCTACTGAAATATCAAGGGAACTGAGATTGTTAGCAGTGTTCACACAGTACAGTACTGTCATGGTATCCTGGACATGAATATTCATGCAGCTACAGTTACATATGCACAAAAGCTTTTAAAAGTTCCCTGAGATATTATCAAACTCTAACTAATAATCCCAGTTAATATGTCCTGAAAAGAATAAGATATGGGACTACACAAAAAGAAACTTTTACCAGCAATACTTGATTTACATAACTTCTTTATTTGTACATACTGTGTTTTGAAACTGGCATGAGGACATGAAAAATGTTGTGCCTTTGAGTAGTTCTTCAAGTTTTGTGTTCACATAGTTCAATTTTCTGCCTTCTTAAAATGATGGCCCAGTTCATACTTTCTTCTGGAAATAATGCCAACTCCTATTACATCCTGGTTAGTAACTGGGCAAAAATTTGAGTACAAGTATTCCGGGAAGAATACTAGCAGTCAAAAAGCATGAATGATTTTACATGAGTTTGAGCCTGGACTCCAGCTCTACTTGGTAAACGAACAACCAACAGATGCATCCACAGTGCTAATGAAAGAGGGAAGAACATGCAGTAGCAGCTGTCCTCAAGATGAAACTGGTACAGAAGCAGATAGCCATGTCAGGGATGTAAGCTAGACCTTAACACCCAGTCTGTAGGCCAGTGAGTGATAACAGTCCTCTTCTGCAGCTTAGATGCAGATAGTAAATACCAGACAGGCAATTTCCTGTTTAAGGAAAACGTTGTCTCTAACAGAAAAACAGCACAATCTTCAGAAATCAGACAGCTCGGAAACATTTCTACACTTAAGCACCTTGGCAATACCCTAAGTGACATCCACACAGTAATGTGCTTTCTAGTTTGCTTTTTAAGAGGCGTCTTAACTACACTGTGAAGAACATCATTGCTTAATTTGTATAATCTAACAATTTGTCCACAAATGTATGCAAAAGCTGCAAAGTTTGGAATTTGCAATTATAAAATGTATTACAAACACAAATCACTTTACATGTGACAATCTCATTACAGATGATTTCCAAATGCCTTGTAAAGAGTTATGGTATGAAATTATAAGTCCATATGTAAATATTTTAGCCACTGTTAAAGTAGATCTCACAAAGATATTCAGAACACTGAAGTAAGCAGAAAGCAGTTACTTAGAAGACAGAAAAGTCTCTGGTCTAATTTTGTTGTCTAACACATGGCTAGAAAGAAGTGACCGATCTGAATTGATATTCAAACAGAATATGTAGCACCCTCAACAGCTGTGTGTGCTTGGGGAGCAGACAATACAGTGAAGCTTGGGAATTCTTCATTACAAAATAATATTTGTAATTTTATTTGTGATACAATCTTGACTTAAAGGGCTTTTGTACTGAAAATATGATTTAGTTTCAAACTATAATTCAAGCCTAACAATAAACAGATGCAAGACTCATTATAGTTTTCTCCTACTTGCCTCATTAGGCTCAATGCTTAAGAGATCAGTGACTCTGAGGAGAATCGACAAAGAATGTATTTTATTTTTGCTTGTGCCCCATCTTAGAGAGAGAAAAAGATTTAGTTTATATTTATTTTCTGAAGCTTTTCTACTTTCATTTCTCTATGTATTACCAATTCAGCTGCTTTCACACTCTTTCTGTTTCACTAGCAATCTGTTAGTGATCTCTTCCTTTCATCTTTCTACGTATATATCCTAATGAAATCATTATGGCTGAACGGTTGGTTTTCATCCTCCTCTTCTCCTACAGAATATAGTGGTAATGATCTCATTTTATTTTGATACACTGACATTACAGCTGTCCTTTTCATCCCCCTAAAAACTACTTTATGTTTGTTTAAATAAATATATTTAATTATTCAAATCACACATCTGTACAATCTCACTTCATGTGAAAACATTTGATTATCAAATACAGGATACTGACATGGTTGCTAACATTTGTTTTGTTGTGTAAATTACAAGTTGTTAAACAATAATACCATGAACTGCAGTATGATAAAAAAGAAAGAAAAAAGAAAAAAAAGGGTTTATGAAGATTTGAAAAGTTGTTCTATTAAATGGGGTATTATGTGTCTCATTTTTTATCTTCACACATTTTAATCCATTGTCAGCTCCCACATTCATATTTGTTATTTCTTAGAGAGGAATAATTTTTCCACTACGAATTTCTTTTTATATTTAGTCTCAGAACCAAAATGAAATATGGAAATCTTAGAATCATAGAATCTTCGAATTGCTCAGGTTGGAAAAGACCGTAAAGATCATCAAGTCCAACCACAACCTAACCATACTACCGAACTCTAACAACCTTCCGCTAAATCATGTCCCTGAGCACCACATCCAAATGGTTTTTAAACACATCCAGGGATGGTGACTCAACCACCCTTCTGGCAGGCCTATTCCAGTGCTTAACAACCCTCTCTGTAAAGAAGTTTTTCCTAATATCTAACCTAAACCTCCTCTGGCGCAACTTGAGGCCATTTCCCCTCATCCTGTCACCTGTCACCCGTGAGAAGAGACCAACCCCGCTCTCACTTACCAGAGTAAGGATTGCAAGAATTGGAAAATATTACTTAGTAGTCTATTATATAAATACTAGAGCTTCAACATTCCTACCTATTTCTGAGGGATAGTTTTTGAAGTTTCAGGAGCTTGGAAATGTGGAAGCTTTAACCATATTTTTAATTTTGTGCTGTATATGAAAATTTCTCCTTAACCCAAAAGTGCTATGATTGACAGTGTTCACAATGCTGACTAACTTTTTCATCTTAAACAAGATAAAATCAAGACTGAGGAAGACATTTTGGTCACTATTCTTTTCTTCTTTTTGTCTGCTCATTTTCCATATTCTACACGGCCCTATAAGCATTCCACAAATATTCATAATTTCCCTGGGATTTACTGTCTTCTCTGACTTTTCTGTACTTCCCCATTCAAGAAAGGAAGTGACTACTATGTAATGGATAAATTGTGTGGGTTGAGGAGAGCTTCATTTGTTGTTACCTGTTAACTATTCCTAAGTGATGAGAAATAGAACAACTAAGAGTTTTGATATAAAATAGCTCTGATTCAGATAAAAATCTAGCCAAACCATGCCACTCACCAAAGAACAGCAATAAAGAAAAGAAACAGAGTCAGTACTCTTACTTGTTAATGTATTTTTTCATACTTTTCGTAGCTGTTAAATGGAAAAGAGCCTGCCTCTGTTAGGTGCTTCTGTTGCTCAGGAAAAGTTAATGTAACTTCCTATATTACTTTCCCCCATCAAAAGAGAAAGCATGGAGTTGGTGCTACCTTTCCTGGGCTCCAGGAGACAAGGAATGCCAAAGAGATGCAACAATGAAAGGATGGGAGCTGCTCACATTATTCTAGTCAGTGTCATAAATATTGGATCTACAATGGAGTCTACTCAGTTGTCCCCTGCAAATCTCCATCCTCTATGTCTCTCATGAGCAGTAATAAGGATTCAAATACTTTAACGTAAAAATCCCAGGGGGAGGCTTAAGCAGCATCACCTCATAAATGTACACAAATTTTCTCCCTATGAACTACAGAAATAGATGTCTCAAGGTTCAGAAGTATCCAGACCTCAAAGTTTAGGAATCATTGACACAGATTTCTCTTACACTCATTTAATACACTTACATTTCTCTTACATTTTTATTATCTTGAGATTGTGTTACATGTACGCTATTTCTATTAGCTCCAGAATATTTGCACAATGGTACCAAGCTGACTCTCTTGGAAATAGCTCATTAAGAAAAACACCACCAACAAAAAACTGTGACATTGGAGGTATTTTTTCTAAAACATTTTGAAACAGATTATGTTTTCAGACTTTCCTTAAGAATAAAATTTAATGTTTTTGCTTGAAGAAATTAAATACCAAGAGACCTATCAAAAAATAGTTACATTTAGTTGAACTTGCTAAGTCAGTAAGGCTAGATACATAACATGAATTTTGTGTTTATATCCGTGAGTATTCTTATTTTCCACACTAAGATCTGTTTTATGAATTAAAAAGCCATAAGGCCAAGCTACTGGTGAGGATAAAGAAGTATGTGAGCAGGGTCAGGTTCTTAGGGCAGCTACCCTCAATTCAAACTCAGCTTCCTCAAGATGTGGAGTACTACTGGACATAGGAAAGAAAATAAAATCAGTGTTCAGAGTTCAAGAGTCTTGCTTTCTAGGATTCACACTTTGCGATATTTTTGAAAGATCAGGAAAAGATTCATATAAGAACTGTATGTCTATGCTTTATGCTGAAAGTAAGAAAGATTTCATCAGTACCTGAGTCTGCACTAGACTTCTACAAAGGAATTAGGCTTGCTCGCTGACTAATACATTGTTATTGCTGAAATTACTGCCTGAATAGATTACTATTCCATGTGAGTAAGTGGAACAGACCCAGGACTGTTATTTTACTATCAATCACTGAAAGGACCCAGAAGCTTTGTAGCTTTGAAGTATTGTCATCTTTGAGTAAGAGAAATCTAGAGAAAGGTTTAGAAGAGCATGAGTTAACAAAGAAATACAGTGTGCAATGAAAGTATGTTTCTGGATTTGATCTTTAGAAGGTATTTCATGTGTATNTGTTAATAAAAAATATAAAAAATAAGCTTTATTTCTTTTATACATTAACTGTATTATATATTTTTTGTGCAGCCCAAGACAATTCCTCTTCACTTAATGCAGTCCAGGCAAGCCAAAATGTTGGCCACACAGTGGTTAATAGGAAGATGAAAAAGGAAAAGGCCTAAAAATGAAATTATGAAAATGATTATTTTCATTCAGGCAGCAAACAGAAAGAAAATGAACAAGAAGACCTGTTCTACAATATCCTCTGATCTGATAAAACCCTCTGAGGGAGATAAGGTAGCGAGAAATTCCTGAGGGAATTATTATTACAATTCCTTACATATCCTTTTCAAACTTGAGGTAGAATGATGATACAGATGAGATACTCAAGAAAATAAGAAATACAGAATACATAAGAGTAGCATAGTCCAGAAACAGGAAACAGTTTCTAAGTGGGCGATGTTTTTAAAAAGCAGAGCAAGATGGATGATTGTCCCTCTCTACTCTGCCCTTGTGAGGCCCCATCTGCATTCAGGTCTGGTGCTCCCAGCACTAGAAAGATGTGGAGCTGTTGGAGTGGGTCCAGAGGAGAGCCATGAAGATGATCAGAGGCCTGGAGCACCTCTCCTACAAATAAAGGCTGTGAGCTGGGCTTTTTCACTCTGGAGAAGGATCCAGGGAGACAGAATTGCAGATTTTCAGTATTTAAAATGAGGTTATAGACAAGACGGGGATCAACTTTTTACATAGTCTGGTAGTGATAGTACAAGGTGGAACAGTTTTAAATTAGAAGAGACAAACTTAAGTTAGATGTTAGGAGGAAATTTTTTACTTTGAGGGTGGTGAGGCACCAGAACAAGCGGCCCAGAGAAGTTGCATACGTTCCATCCCTGGAGGCATTCAAGACCATGTTGGATGCATCACTGGACAGCCTGATCTGGTGTGTGGCAACCCTGCCCATGGTAGGGGGATTAAAAGTAGATGATCTTTAAGGTCCCTTCCAACTCATATCATTCCGTGATTCTAGGACAAAATGTTTAAAATCTAAGTACTGTACTACTAGTGTCATTAGGACTTCAAGCATGCAGTACTGTGGCTCTCCTATTTCTGACAACCATATGAAATCATAGATGTTTCTGCATGATATTGATTTATGAGTCCTAACTATAAAATAACACATGCAGATGGTTTCTAGAATGCACTTGGAGCACCTTAGAAAGATTATCACAGTTACCAGCACCTTTGCATAGTGAGATAAACTGGGGACAAGTATGCTACATTAGTATCAGTGTCAAGCAGACATTTCAGGGTCAGTGAACAAATAGCCCTAAAGCCCAAGTGTTTATTTTAGAGAAATTTCATATATAATGACCTAGACTTTACATGTTTTTTATATATACATGCATATGATCTCTATCCAAATCACAGGTTGCTGTAATTTACTCCAGGATTATTATTGTTGCTCTATTAAAATCAAAGCTTGGTGCAGTTTTTTTTTTTTTTTTCTTTCTTTCCTTTTGTGCTTTTATTCTTTATCATCTACTGATGGAATAGCGAAAGGACTGAATTGTTAAAGCACATATGCCCGCACAGATACACACACATATACACACACGTGCATATATCTACAATTTATTTCCACAGTTTTCAATTTTTAACTATATGATGGATACAAATGTATAAAAACAAAGAAGATCTAGTTCACTATCAAACTAGTTGGTAGTTTTTCACATGCACTTAGCAAGGTCCTTCTTACACTCGGGAAGAAAGCAACTATACAAAGTAATTATTACAGAATTTCGCTTAGCAGAGTTGCCAAGAAATACATGTTTGGCCATAGAAGATACATGGAGTTAGCCACTCCACCCTCCTTGAAAGGAGAGATCATGGAGGATCATGGAGATCGTCCTGGTTACCATGTTAAGGCATGTATGAGATGAAGAGGTGATCCGAGACAGCCAGCGTGGCTTCACCAAGGGAAGATCTTGCCTGACCAATATGGTGGCCTTCTATGATGGAGCGACAGCATCGGTGGACGGGGGAAGGGCGAAGGATGTCATCTACCTGGACTTCTGCAAAGCCTTTGACATGGTCCCTCACCACATCCTTCTCTCTAAATTGGAGAGGTATGGATTTGAAAGATGGACTTTTTGATGGATTAACAACTGGTTGGCTGGTCGTAGCCAAAGGGTTGTGATCAACGGTTCTATGTCTGGGTGGAGGTTGGTCACAAGTGATGTCCCCCAAGGGTCAGTCTTGGGACTGGTGCTCTTCAACATCTTTATCAATGACATGGACAATGGCATCGAGTGCACCCTTAGCAAGTTTACAGACAACACCAAGCTGAGCAGTGCGGTCAATACAATGGAAGAAAGGGAAGCCATCTAGAGGGACCTGGTCAGGCTGGAGAAATGGGCCCATGAAAATCTAATGAGGTTCAAAAAGGCCAAGTGCAGGGTGCTGCACTTGGGTCTGGGCAATCCTAGGTATTTATACAAATTGGGGGAAGATCTCCTTGAGAGCAGTCCTGCGGAGAAGGACTTGGGGGTCCTGGTAGACGAGAAGCTGGACATGAGCCAGCAGTGTGTATTTGCAGCCAACTGTGTTCTGGGCTGCCTTAAAAAAGGGGTGGCCAGCAGGGAGAGGGAGGTGATTGTCCCCCTCTACTCAGCTCTTGTGAGGCCCCATCTGGAGTACTGCATCCAGGCCTGGGGCCCCCAGACCAAGAAGGATGCAGAGCTCTTGGAACGGGTCCAGAGGAGGGCCACTAAGATGATCAGAGGGCTGGAGCACCTCTCCTTTGAGGAAAGGTTGAGGGAACTGGGCTTGTTTAGCTTGGAGAAGGCTCCAGGGAGACCTCATTGTGGTCTTCCAGTACTTGAAGGGAGCATATCAACAGGAGGGGGGAATGACTGTTTACATGGGTTGACGGTGATAGGACAAGGGGGAATGGTTTTAAACTAAGACGGGAGATTTAGGTTAGATTTTAGGAGGAAGTTTTTCACTCAGAGGGTGGTGACACACTGGAACAGGTTGCCCAAGGAGGTTGTGGATGCCCCATCCCTGGAGGCATTCAAGTCCAGGCTGGATGTGGCTCTGGGCAGCCTGATCTAGTGATTGGTGACCCTGCCCATGGCAGGGGTGTTGAAACTAAATCATCTTTGAGGTCCTTTTCAACGCAGGCCATTTTATGATTCTATGATTCTATAATAGCATACTGAAAGCAGAACTCTATTCTTCAGTTACCACAAAAAATAGTATCTTCATTGGAACATTGTAATATAAATCAATGCACTGAAATACAGGATTTCAATGTAAAATGTGGTAACTAAAATATTCTTGTAGCTGCTGCTAAGATCAAATATGTTCATAGGGTGTTCAACCATGGTAGCTGTGTGTCCCACCTATTTAACAATATCCTTAAAACATCTTTTTTCCTGATGATTGGGGTGGGTGGTGTGGTTCACTCACTCTCGTCCCCTGGGTGGGATGAGGGAGAGAATTGAAAACAAAATTGAACCTGTGGGTTGAGATAAAAACTAATTACTAAGAAAAGAAAGAAAAGCAATGATAACAACACAACATCATGTTACCTGCTGACCGATGCTCATCCACTCCCTGTGCAGTGGCCACCCCTGACCAAGTCTCCACATCTTTACAGGCTTCTGCATGTTGCCACATGTTATGGAATACTCTCAGGCCAGTTGTCCTGGCTCAACCCCCAGTACCCTGTTGTCATGGTTTTATGATTTTTTGTTATTGTCATTCCACATCGCAACATCATGTAGTGCACTGGGAGTTAAAGAGTTAATGCTCCAGTTCCATGGACCGTGGATAGTTCTGGGCACCTGGTTCTGAGAAGAGAAGAACTACATACCCCAGGAGACTTTGCATTTCCGTTTTCCGTTCAGAGGGAAAGATAAAACTGTTTGCAGATCATGAGACTCTCTCCCTTTTTCCTTTCTGCTCATCCCAGCCAGATATTTTGCCTTCGGCATTAGAGTAAGGCCTTTCAGTTTTTTGGACCCTCTCTCTTTCATTTTATTTGATTTATTATCTTCAATTCTAATTACATTGTATTATATTGTATTATACTGTATTATCTTGCATTCCAGTATCTTTCCTAGTAAATCAGCTTTCCTCTTCAGATTGTTGCCAGTTTTGTTTTCAGGCCCATCTCCCTATCCTTTCCCTTTTTCCTCTTTACTGGGGTATGGGTTGGTGTGTCCCTGTTTCGCTCCTATTATCAGAGTGAGAGCAGGTTCTTTGATATATGTATACCTGACGTGAGATTTAGAAACAATGGTTCAAGTGTTGGTACGACCAGTTTATTACGAATCCTAATCAGTCAGGGAGAGGTGGAAGGGAAGGTCAGCAACTGTTATGAATTAGGGTGATAGGGAAGAGAAAGTGGGTGATAGGAGAGGGGAAAGGAGCAAGAATTACGTAAAGGGGGGATAGTCACCACCAAGATCCAGTAGCGTCCCATTGCACACCATTCTGATGGTCTGAGGTCAATACAGGAGCAAAAGTGCAGAGGACAGCAGCAGCAGAGGTACAGCAACAGCGAGTCCAGGATAAAGAAGCAGGTCTCAGGTAGCAGGTCTAGGAGAGTACATCAGCAGGCAGGAATCACATCATGAGGCATCTGATGTCAGACAACATCCTCTTGGTTGTAGGCCCCTTTCTTTATGCTCTTCTTCTGCCAAAATGGCATTCCTGGGCACTTTGGTAAGNATTTACAATTCATTAAAAAAAAAAAAAGTAATATGCGGGAAATCTGAATCAAAACCAAACAAAATATCATTCTTCTCCCAGATTATTATGAAACATACTCATTTTGCTTTATCCTTGGAGAAATCGTTTGGATTTTTTCCCACTGCTTTCAGGTCATTCAAAGATCTTTGGGAGAAATTCTGTTATTTTGTAAGAGGAAAAACCTCTGGAGCAGAAACTATGAGTTAGCTAAAAGAAATGAGATTCTAGTGAATAAAATATCACATCAATATCCTATTCATTTCATGGCTAAAAACAACTGTAGCGAAGCCAACAAAAGAGCAAGGGGAGACTGTCAGTGAACTAGATGCTACTGTCCGAAAAGGAATTTCTATGACTTAACAGCTGGACGCTGTGAATATCTTTCCTAAATGAGTTCAAGAACTGTCCTATACTAAGTTGCAGAAAGCATTTCTTAAGATCGCTAACAGACACTTGCCACTTAAAAAAAAAAAAAAAAATGGTACTAGAAGATATTTACATGTGGATGAATCTGTTTAAAAAGAGAAGGAAAATAGAAAGTATCCTCTAGGATACATTTTAAAGCAGGCTTTACACTGATTTTACATGGAGCTGTTGTTAAGAGTATTGCAATCAATATGACAGCTAATGTATGGAGTTCGTTTGAATATATGTAACTTAAATACCTGAAAGAAGGTTGTAGCAAGGTGGGGTCAACCTCCTCTCCCAAATGAGCAATGATAGGATGGCCTTAAGTTGTGTCAGGGCAAGTTCAGGTTAGATATTAGGAAAAAGTTTCTTTTCAGAATGGTAATGCACTGGAACAGGCTGCCAAGGGAGGTGCTGGAGTCACCATCCCTGGAGAAGTTCAAGAAATGTGTAGATATGAGTCTTAGGGACATGATTTAGTGGGCATGGAAGTGATGGGTTGACAGCTGGAGTAGATGATCTTAGTGGTCCTTTTCAATCTTAATGATTTTATGTTTCTATAATTCTATGACCTTAAAATGTTTTACTTGTAAGCACGGTTATATTTGAGCATTTAATGTTAATGATGATGTCAGAAGCATATTGTGCATAGTCATTACTATTTCTCTTCCCAAAATAGTAAAATATAGACACGCAGAAAAAAAATCACACTTTATTACATAAATAATCTGAAGAAGGTTTTCTGCTTTCCCTTCCCTTCCCTTCCCTTCCCTTCCCTTCCCTTCCCTTCCCTTCCCTTCCATTCCATTCCCTTCCCTTTCTTCTCCTTCTCCCTCTCCCTCTCCCTTTTTCTTTTCCCTTTTTCCTTTCCCTTTTTCCTCTCCCTTTTTCCTTTCCCTTTTTCCTCTTCCTCTTCCTCTTCCTTTCCCTTTCCCTTTTCCTTTTCCTTTCAGCATGGAGAGAGTTCATCTTGTTCATAGTGTCCAGTACGATGTTATCTTTTGGTTTTAGGAGGAAAACAGTATTGCTAACACACCAATGTTTTAGTTGTTGCTCAGCAGTGCTGTACAAAGCCAAGGAAATTTCAGTTTTTCAGCTTCTCCTACTGTCCTGACAGCAAGGTAGTTGGGGCGGGGGGCACATGGAACTAAGAGAACACAGAACCAGGACAGCTGACCTGAACTGGCCAAAGGGATATTCCATACCATATGACATCATGTTGAGAAAATCCATAAAACTGAGGGGAGTTGGCCAGTGGGCTTGCAGATTGACTGGACAGTGTTTGGTGGGTTTTGAGTAATTGTTTTGTGCATAATTTGTTTTGTAAATATATACATATACATATATAATTATTATTACTGTTATTTCTCTCTCCCTTTTCTGTCATAGTAACTGGTTTTTATTTCAACCCACAAGATCTATCTTTTTTTTTTTTTTGTCCGATTATTTCCCCCATCCCATTGGGAG
>JACDJE010000257.1:257842-342464 GCA_016647715.1 Pavo muticus | reverse complement strand
AGGTATTTATACAAACTGGGGGAAGATCTCCTTGAGAGCAGTCCTGCGGAGAAGGACTTGGGGGTCCTGGTAGACGAGAAGCTGGACATGAGCCAGCAGTGTGTATTTGCAGCCAACTGTGTTCTGGGCTGCCTTAAAAAAGGGGTGGCCAGCAGGGAGAGGGAGGTGATTGTCCCCCTCTACTCAGCTCTTGTGAGGCCCCATCTGGAGTACTGCATCCAGGCCTGGGGCCCCCAGACCAAGAAGGATGCAGAGCTCTTGGAACGGGTCCAGAGGAGGGCCACTAAGATGATCAGAGGGCTGGAGCACCTCTCCTTTGAGGAAAGGTTGAGGGAACTGGGCTTGTTTAGCTTGGAGAAGGCTCCAGGGAGACCTCATTGTGGTCTTCCAGTACTTGAAGGGAGCATATCAACAGGAGGGGGGAATGACTGTTTACATGGGTTGACGGTGATAGGACAAGGGGGAATGGTTTTAAACTAAGACGGGAGATTTAGGTTAGATTTTAGGAGGAAGATTTCCACTCAGAGGGTGGTGACACACTGGAACAGGTTGCCCAAGGAGGTTGTGGATGCCCCATCCCTGGAGGCATTCAAGTCCAGGCTGGATGTGGCTCTGGGCAGCCTGATCTAGTGATTGGTGACCCTGCCCATGGCAGGGGTGTTGAAACTAAATCATCTTTGAGGTCCTTTTCAACGCAGGCCATTTTATGATTCTATGATTCTATAATAGCATACTGAAAGCAGAACTCTATTCTTCAGTTACCACAAAAAATAGTATCTTCATTGGAACATTGTAATATAAATCAATGCACTGAAATACAGGATTTCAATGTAAAATGTGGTAACTAAAATATTCTTGTAGCTGCTGCTAAGATCAAATATGTTCATAGGGTGTTCAACCATGGTAGCTGTGTGTCCCACCTATTTAACAATATCCTTAAAACATCTTTTTTCCTGATGATTGGGGTGGGTGGTGTGGTTCACTCACTCTCGTCCCCTGGGTGGGATGAGGGAGAGAATTGAAAACAAAATTGAACCTGTGGGTTGAGATAAAAACTAATTACTAAGAAAAGAAAGAAAAGCAATGATAACAACACAACATCATGTTACCTGCTGACCGATGCTCATCCACTCCCTGTGCAGTGGCCACCCCTGACCAAGTCTCCACATCTTTACAGGCTTCTGCATGTTGCCACATGTTATGGAATACTCTCAGGCCAGTTGTCCTGGCTCAACCCCCAGTACCCTGTTGTCATGGTTTTATGATTTTTTGTTATTGTCATTCCACATCGCAACATCATGTAGTGCACTGGGAGTTAAAGAGTTAATGCTCCAGTTCCATGGACCGTGGATAGTTCTGGGCACCTGGTTCTGAGAAGAGAAGAACTACATACCCCAGGAGACTTTGCATTTCCGTTTTCCGTTCAGAGGGAAAGATAAAACTGTTTGCAGATCATGAGACTCTCTCCCTTTTTCCTTTCTGCTCATCCCAGCCAGATATTTTGCCTTCGGCATTAGAGTAAGGCCTTTCAGTTTTTTGGACCCTCTCTCTTTCATTTTATTTGATTTATTATCTTCAATTCTAATTACATTGTATTATATTGTATTATACTGTATTATCTTGCATTCCAGTATCTTTCCTAGTAAATCAGCTTTCCTCTTCAGATTGTTGCCAGTTTTGTTTTCAGGCCCATCTCCCTATCCTTTCCCTTTTTCCTCTTTACTGGGGTATGGGTTGGTGTGTCCCTGTTTCGCTCCTATTATCAGAGTGAGAGCAGGTTCTTTGATATATGTATACCTGACGTGAGATTTAGAAACAATGGTTCAAGTGTTGGTACGACCAGTTTATTACGAATCCTAATCAGTCAGGGAGAGGTGGAAGGGAAGGCCAGCAACTGTTATGAATTAGGGTGATAGGGAAGAGAAAGTGGGTGATAGGAGAGGGGAAAGGAGCAAGAATTACGTAAAGGGGGGATAGTCACCACCAAGATCCAGTAGCGTCCCATTGCACACCATTCTGATGGTCTGAGGTCAATACAGGAGCAAAAGTGCAGAGGACAGCAGCAGCAGAGGTACAGCAACAGCGAGTCCAGGATAAAGAAGCAGGTCTCAGGTAGCAGGTCTAGGAGAGTACATCAGCAGGCAGGAATCACATCATGAGGCATCTGATGTCAGACAACATCCTCTTGGTTGTAGGCCCCTTTCTTTATGCTCTTCTTCTGCCAAAATGGCATTCCTGGGCACTTTGGTAAGTCTCCTCACTCCATCAGTCATGGAACTGAGCCGAACCAGCCCGTAAACCCTTGACACCTGTTGTGGTGCCACAATGCTGGAGGGCACCCTCCTCGCCAAGCGTCCTTGCCCCAACATGAACACGCACCCATCACTCATCAATAACCAAAATATCTGCGTGCTATCAACACTTGTTTTCTTCCCAAAGCCAAAATATAGCATCATACCAGACACTATGAAGAAAAATCAACTTTGTCTTAGATGAAACCAAGACAGAGTGTACTGAAAAGGGGCTGAGGCCCTTTCATATATATATGACGACTTTCAGTTTTCATAGAAACCTTGCTGTTATTTAGTCCATTTCTGTCTTGTGATTAAGAAAGTGGATTTCCAACCTGGGAAGGGTTCTTCTTGTTTTTAAAAATACTGTTGATATTGACTGGTATCTTAGAAAACATAACCATGACCATGAAAAGATGGCAGATCTGTCTTGTTATATAACAGATACTTTCTTTACTGAACAGAGTACATGCTACAAAAAAGTAAGTTTTATATGACAGATATTGTCTATCCATGACAGACATAGTCAGATCTGGTTATTGTGGATGAAATCTCACTGAATCATTTACACGGATCCAAATCTATGCTCTCTATTGCTTTTGCATCATAATTTGTGCTTTTCAAGCTGCATTGTGTAGTCTTTCCACAAATCTACCTGTACCTAGAACAGAAGGCAGCCTAGTTGGATTCTGTATCCATATGTTTTTGTCTAACTCCTCTGAAAGGCTTTAGTAGACAGGACAAAGTGAAGAAGCTCCATTGTAGCTGTAAGGTATCCTGGTATTGTTTGGCTAACTGACACAATGGATTGATTCCATAAAACATATATATATAACGTATATGGCAACCCTCACTATGGAAACAAGCTGGAGGATGAAAGGATAGATCACAGCCCTGACAAAAAGTACTTGTGGGTTCTGGTGGATGGTAAGCTGGTCATTTGGAGTACTGCATTCAGATGTGCAGTCCTCAGTACAGGAGAGATGTGGACCTGTTGGAGAGCACCCAGAAGAGGACTACAAAAATGCTGCTGCAAGGGATGGAGCACCTCCTCTGCGAGGACAGGCTGAGAGAGCTGGGGCTGTTCAGCCTGGAGAAGAGAAGGCCCTGGGGAGTCCTAGAATCATAGAATCATAGAATCACAAGGTTGGAAACGACCTGCAAGATCATCTAGTCCAACCGTCCTCCCATTACCATTGCTACCACAAGCTACTAAACCCTATCTTGTAGCTCCTCATCCAGACGCTTCTTGCACACTGCCAGGGATGGTGACTCCACCACCTCCCTGGGCAGGCCATTCCAGTGCCTGACCACTCTCTGAGAGAAAAAGTTTTTCCTTATGTCTAACGTAAACCTCCTCTTGTACAACTTGCGGCCATTTCCTCGGGTTCTGTTTGTTGCCTGGGAGAAGAGCCAAACCCCTCCTCATCACAATCTCCCTTCAGGAAGTTGTAGAGTGCAATGAGGTCTCCCCTGAGCCTCCTCTTATCCAGACTGAACAATCCCAGCTCCCTCAGCCGCTCCTCATAAGACTTGTGCTCCAGACCCCTCACCAGTTTCGCTGCCCTTCTCGTTCCAGGGCCTCAATGTCTTTCTTGTAGTGAGGGGCCCAAAACTGAACACTCAGTGTGTTCAGTACTCAAGGTGCGGCCTCACCAATGCTGAGTACAGGGGGATGATTACCTCCCTGCTCCTGCAGGCCACACTATTTCTAATGCAGGCCAGGATGCCGTTGGCCCTCTTGGCCACCTGGGCACACTGTTGGCTCATGCTCAGCTGAGCATCAGCCAACACCCCCAGGTCCCTTTCCTCTTCACAGTCATCCAGCCACTCAGCCCCAAGCTTATAGCACTGCATGGGGTTATTGTGGCCAAAGTGCAGAACCCGGCACTTGACCTTGTTGAACCTCATCCCATTCATCTCAGCCCAGCGATCCAGCTTATCCAGATCCCTCTGAAGGGCCTCTCTACCCCTAGGCAGATCGACACCACCTCCCATCTTGGTGTCATCTGCAAACTTACTGAGGGTACACTCAATCCCCTCATCTAGGTCATCAGTAAAGATATTAAACAAGATGGGCCCCAGTACCGACCCCTGGGGGACACTACTTGAAGTGGGTCGCCAGCTGGACTTAACTCCATTAACCACTACCCATTGGGCATAGCCCTCTAGCCAGTTCCTTACCCCAAAAAAGGTATACCTGTCCAGGTCACAGGCAGCCAGTTTCTTCAGGAGAATACTGTGAGAGACCGTGTCAAAGACTTTGCTGAAGTCTAGGTAGACTACATCGACAGCCTTTCCCTCGTATACCAGTCTGGTCACCCAGTCGTAGAAGGAGATGAGGTTGGTCAAGCACGACCTGCATTTCATGAACCTGTGCTGGCTGGGCCCGATCCCCTGTACGCCATGCATGTGCCGTGTGATCTCACCCAAGATGATTTGCTCCATAACTTTCCCTGATAGCTGCCTTTCAGAATCTAAAGGGAAGCTATAAGAACGAATTTCCTCTTTAGCAGGTTCTGTTATGATAGCACAAGGGGAATTCGTTTCAAACTAAAAGAGGGGAGAATTAGACTGGATATAAGGAAAAAGTCTTTTACAGTAAGAGTGGTGAGGCACTGTAACAGGTTGAAGACATTGAAGGTCAGGCTGGACCAGGCTCTGAGCAATGTGATATAGCTGTTGATGTCCCTGTTTATTGCAGCAGAATTGGACTAGATGACCTTTAAGGGTCCCTTCCAACTCAAATGATTCTATGATTCTATTAAAAGAGAAGTGCAGCCTCTGTGGCATGCACAGCAGTATTGTGTCCTGTAATGACGGAAGTATAGATGTATTACCACAGTGTCAGCCAGGGACATAAAATTTTTCTCAGTAGATTTGCATTGGTTTTATGGTTTCTATACTGTCTTCTGTACTATGCCATACACAGCCATTTTTGTGCAGCACCACAAATTAACGTGCAGATTTAACCTCTAGGCTGAAACCTGGCATGTTAAAATCAGTGTATGCTTTCTCCGGAGTTCAGTTGTTCTGAGAACAGGGATTTTGTTTTGATATCTCAGGCTTGACTTGTATACATCACGAGCAGATTTTGCTTTTCTTTTGCTAGGCCCATGATAAATTGATTATTTTTTATTGGAATGTAATATATTTCATGGATTCTGCTACTCAATTCTCTTAATTTTTCTTAATATTCTTTTCAAAAAATATTTTGAAAAACTGATTTTTGAATTGCAGCCTTCATTCTAGGTTTTTACGTGGCAGAAATTTTAGTCCTGTATGACTGATAAGGAATTTTAAAGAAGAGAGTTACAAACATTATACATCATTACCCTACAACCCAATCTTTTTCTTCCTTCTTACATATATGCAACCATAAAATCTCTCTAAGAATATTCCAAAGTACTGTGTTGGTTCTACTTGTCACTGATTAGTTCCATACCTTTCAGCATTTCAGTCCAATCTAAGATAAAGATTTTCCAAATAGCATTTCTATTCTGTGTCAAATGTGAGAGCAAATAGCAAGTCTTGCATATGTTCATCTATGCAAGTATCATCAGATGATACTATTTAAAAATCAAAGGCTTTGATAAGAACATTAGCTCAATGGATATCTGCTATTATTTGCTACAGATCTTCTTCTATATGTTATGAGTCAGTCTATCTATCTATCTCCTCTCTCAGTGCTGGATACTGGTGAACTGAACTAGAATATTTGGCTTGCAACCAGCTTTCAAGCACTAGCAAGTCGTTTCTTCACAAAACCGCTCTTATTTATCCATCTTTTCAGATGGGAAAACACTTTTCTCAGAATCGATGACTACTTATTTTTCAGCTAAAGTAAATACAGGTCTATATCTCTTTTCATTTGTGCAAGAAGCTGACACATTCTGTCACAACATAGCATGAGTAAATGGGAAAGTGACAGCTTCCTGGCAAAATCTTAAAGAGATAAACATCTATTTTTTGTTTAAACAGCAACTAAAAAAATCAGCTAGAAGCTTTCCGAGCTGAAAGGCTGTGGAATATATGAGTGTAGCAAATTGGCAAATGAATGCACAAGTAAGCTCCTGATTCTTATTGCTACCTCTACTATTTTATCTGTATTTGTCCATTACTTAGTATGAAAAGTCTAGATAATGTACAAGCATTATTTCTGTAGGTATGTGAAGCAATATAGCTATCACTGTTTTTTATTGTTTTTCAAAAGAATAAAAATCAGGTTTTAAAAAAATATTTTAAGCAGGAATGCATTTTAATATAGTTGCATTCTTACAGGCAGAGCACTCAGATACATAAATGGATTTAAAACAATTGTTACATTGTTTTGGCTCAAAATGAACAGGATGATGAGATACCAGAGATTCTTAATATGTTTCTCAACTCAGTTCAGAAGCAGAAAGGAGAAAAAATAGAGATAAATGAAAAGGAAATCTAAAAGGGAACATTGTTTACAGTTAAAAGAATGAGAATGCAGGACTAAGTAAAGGATTAGTTTGGATAAGACATACGACAGCTGGGAAAAGGTCAGGAAAAGGATTGAAATACGTACAGTATCTGTGAAAGGGAATTGGGAAACATTTTGCAAGGAAACAAAATTGAAAATGAACTCTAAGGTTTACAGGTAAGGGAGATTTGACAAAGGTTGTCCTTTTTCAGTTTTTCTTTTTATCCTATACAGTTTATAAGACTCTTAGGCTGCTAAAGACTAAAAGGAGAATATTTACAAGAATTTTTGTGTAGGATCCATATTAATTTTCCTTCATTTTGAACATAAACTTGAGGTATCCTTCAAGAAGGCACACATTCCAGTGCGGTCTAGCCACTGGTCAACATCACTGAGGGTGAAAGTGCTTATATCAGCTCAGTTTTGCAAGTGAGGAAATTGAGGTAAGGACAGGTAAGGACTAATTTTTATTTATTATTTTTTTATTTTTATTTTTTTTTTCTGGGGCTTCAGAATGTGTAGTCACAACAATAAAGCCAGAATAACTGTATTCTAAATCTTTTACTCGTGCATCATGTGATGTTGAAATATAT
Source organism: Pavo muticus (assembly GCA_016647715.1). NCBI lineage: Eukaryota > Metazoa > Chordata > Aves > Galliformes > Phasianidae > Pavo > Pavo muticus. The sequence goes on along the minus strand of JACDJE010000257.1, from coordinate 335,130 downwards.
TGCTTATGCGCTTTGTGAGATCAGTGCAGAACTCACAGTAGGAGAGTTGAGCTTGGATTTAAATACAGTATATCTTCAATTTCCATCAGTGTTTCTCACTTAACACTAGAGGACAACTCTTCTGCAAGCATCTGCAGTGTCAGTAATTCCATTAACAAAGAAGCCACTGTATTATCAACATACTGTAGTTTCATTTTAATGTGTCATTTGCACTTCAAAGTCACATAACTTTTATTATGGTAAATCAATTAAAACTATTTCTCATGATAATTTATCTTCTACAGAGTTTATCATCTCAGAGAATGCAATATTTCCCAATTTAACTTCCAAGACAAAAGTGATGTAATTTGAATGCCTTTTACTGAGCTTATTAAGCATAAAGATCACAGAAATTTCAAACCCTGAAAGATAACTGTTTCATCTATGTGATAAAATGGAAGTCAAATTTTTTGTAGCTTACTGGAGGTAGTAGGAGACAGTATGCTAATTAGTAATATAACCTCATTTACTCATTTGGTATGTCTCTTGTTTTAAATGATAGTCTGTCTAGAATAGATAACTAGCTTGATATAAATCTGAAAAAGAAATCAAGTGAAGCTACTGTATATTCAGTAGAGCTGTGTGTAGCATTCTCATGATTATACTTTTCTTTGTGTGTTTATAAACAAGTACTCATCTTGAAATAAAGCAAACATTTTCAAAAATCTTGTAGTGAAGAATAGGGTTTCATATAGGAATACTCCCTTTCAAAAAAGAGAGACGGGTCAGATCTGCAATTAACATAAATTGTCACAACTGCACAGAAATAAGGAAAAAAATACCAGTGTACAGAAGCTGAAAATCTGGTAATATACATCTGTTTAAAAATAATAATTATAATTATAAATAATATATATATATATATACAATAACAACTACCTTGAAATCTGAGAGCATTAATATGAAATGAAAATTTCATCTTCATCTTCAGAGCATATATGTGAGCATGACTGATAGTCTTCATGGTGGTTGAAGGCTTAATTATCAAATATTTACTTTCAAATGTGGTTAGGGGCAGTTACCCCTAAGACTTATGCTGTGGTTTGTGCTCTTGGCTATTCAAAGGGTTTTGAGAATGCCTTCAGTCTCCAGTTCTCATCTCTCCTTAACACAGAAGTGCTAGCTTCCCATAAGTAAGAAAATACTAGCCCTCCACTCTTAAATTTGTACCACACAAGAATATGCAGAGAGGCAGCAAAATAGTCCCAACATCCAGTCCAGCCTCAGGTCCCCTTTCTTTTCAACTGCACTAGCAGTGAATAACTGCAGTACCTAAGCCCTAGACCTTTGCTCATCAGGGAATGGGTGAGCTGTTACTGGGTAATGGGTGTCATTTGATCAGCTGTGGCCAATACCCCATGGAGTCATTGGTGCATTGGCTGTCGGCTGGAGTCTGTTTTTGGCTGGATCAGGATAATTGGGAGCACTGGGCTGCACTTCTGGCTAAAGCAGGATACACATAAACATATGTCAGGATTCTGACATATATTTTAAATTGTTTGCCTCTTTTTTTATTTCTGTTTCTGAGTATAAGGATGTGCTTCTACTGTATGTGAAGTCTATGATCTTATCTTAAATTTTGAGGGTGGTTGTCAGAAGCTGTTATTTTGCACGCTGGAAGACAATCAGCTCTCTGCTTGACTTGCTTTACATTTCTTGAGCTTGTAAAAAATTTAGTTCAGTGTCTTTGCATGCACCCATGAAAGTACAGCAGTTTCACTCTTTTGGTTGTAACACCTTTTGTGCATTTTCTTTTTGTTTTCACTAAGTGACATAATAATCATTGACAAAAGGCCTTGTGAAACTGTATGGAGATATAACTACATTAACCAAAGAAACTACATTATATATATATAAGTCCACTGAAAAGTGGACTTAATGGTTTGATTTATAGGACTATAATGTAGTCTCCCAAGGGATGTGGTAGAAGCCACATTAAATAATGGAAAAACTCCTATCTCCTGAGGATCTGAACATATGGGAACTGAACAGAGGAAACCTGAACAGATTTTATCTAGGCAAGAATTGGCCAGTTTCTTCTGCCATGACAATATTCCCAAATGTGTAGAACAGATATATTTTCCCACCATTTGTTTTTACATGACATAAGAAGTATGAAGTATGTTGTAAAACAATTTCCCTTGATGATTGTTATTTGTTACTACGCAAAGTAACCAGTTTAACAGTAGGAATGCTGTCCTTAAATTAATAATTTTATATTTAGGTCATTCACAGATGAAAAGAATGAGTCATTCTTTTGTATAATTAACCTGGCAAACACTCACTTAAGAATTATGTGTTTAGGACTTGGTTTTGCAAAAGTAAATGAGAGTTCTGCTATTGACTTCAATGAGAATAGTCAAAGAGACTGTTTCTCAGGAAATCTTGAAGTCTTTTTGAAAATTGTAGTATTTGACTTCACTCAGTATGGAGAAAAATATGCCTAGTATCTCATAAGAGAAACTCATTTGGTCTACACCTATTCACTGTTAAAGTCATTAAATTCCATCAAATGTTTTAAGAACAGAATTATTAACCCACGAAGGACCAAAATCACTGTTGCTTTGTACTTTATTCAGTCCACTAAACTTTTCAGAGTTAAAACTTACTCTGTAAATGCTTTAGGGTTTGCCATACAAGGGTTCTCCTTTCACTTTCACAAAAGGGCAGGCTCATCATCTTTCCATATTTCAGTGACTGAAGGAGTAAAAACCCACTTATGCAAGGTTACTCATATGAATTCTTTCTCCATATACTAGAATTATGCATCAAGACATTTGGACTATAATGCAAAAAGCTGCCTATCTATTATATCACCTGAACATGTTATTAAAATGTTACTGAGGTGCTGCACTTTGATGGTTTCATGCAGTCAGAATCCAACAAACATTTTAGAATCCCATCTTTGTATTACTATTTTTAAGGGTATTGATTTTTTTTTCTAATAGGCTTTCTGAGCTGTTTTTTGGGTTCAATGAGGTTTCTTTATTCCCTAATTACAGAAGGCCTACTGTAGATAATACTGTTTAGAAAGATTTTTTTTTAAGTTTTGTTTTGATACGCTGACGTTTATGTAAATAAAAACGTGTTTACTCAGTTTCAATATATAGTACTCTTAAATCAGAGAAAGCTCATAATAAATATGAAAATAAAATATTCCTTTTTGTAAACAGATCTGCAAGCCTGACTGCATTTCACTAAGCATTTTATAGGTTCATTATACTACTTGGCTCACATTGAAGTCACCTCAAATTTTATTTTTATTTTTTTCTAACCATCATACGAATAAACTTTGGCTTCTGTTTTGAGGACTGACTGGAAAAAATCCAGTATCTGCTTAGAATCTACAGATTCAGGAAAATATAATGGTTATTTCTGGTAGTAAGATATTTCTTATCATTCATGTGTCACATACTAAACTTTAGCAGGGATCAACAAAGGTGTCACTTACTAGAACCATAGCCTATTTTACACAGAGACCCGAAGCTAAAAAGAATTGTCTTTCACTTGTGTTGAAGTGAAATTGGCAGCAAAGTTAATTGGCATGAGTAAGTATATAACCAATGGTAATGAGGAGTTTCTAAACATCCTGACGTAGTTTAACCAAAAGCCCCAGTACCAATTATCTTGCTTCTTAATTACTTTTTCTCCTCCCTTTACAACTTAGATGCTTTTAAAAGCTTCATCATTAGCTGGGTAAGAAGTGGTTTAAGAAGTACTTTAGAACAATCTCTTTAAATTCCACTACATGTGCTGATGTGGTTGTACCCTCTTACAAGCCACTGGAACAGCTTCCCATTTGGTGCTCACACCTTAAGATTCTTAACACTCTACAGCTTATTCACAGAATCACAGAATCACAGTATCGTAGTGGTTGGAAGGGACCTCCAGAGATCATCAAGTCCAATCCCCCCGCCAAAGCAGGTTCCCTACACCAGGTCGCACAGGTGGGCATCCAGGCAGGTCTTGAATATCTCCAGAGAAGGAGACTCCACAACCTCCCTGGGCAGCCTGTTCCAGTGCTCCGTCACCCTCACCGTAAAGAAGTTCTTGCGCACATTTGTGCGGAACTTCCTATGCTCCAGTTTGTGGCCGTTTCCCCTTGTCCTGTCTTTCATTCCCCAGACCCTCTCAGAAACCTCCAGGGTCTGGGATTCCTGAGGGAGAGCTTTTTCACTGAAGACAGAAGCAAAGAATGCTTTCAGTATCTCCGCCTTCTCAGCATCCCCCTTTACCAGAACACCCCCCTCACTTAGCAGGGGACCCACATTCTCCCTAGTCTTCCTTTTACTGTTAACATACTTAAAAAAGGCTTTTTTTTATTATCCTTTATCTCCTTTGCCAGGTTCAATTCCAGGTGGGCTTTAGCCTTCCTCGTCACATTCCTGCAGACCCTGACAACATTTCTATATTCTTCCCAAGTGGTCAGACCCTTTTTCCACTTTTCATGGACCTTCTTCTTCCCTTTGAGTTTGTGCATGAGCTCCTTGCTCATCCACACAGGTCTCCTGCCACCCTTTCCTGATTTCTTGCTCACAGGGACGCACCGATCCTGAGCTTGGAAGAAGAGCTGTTTAAATGCCGACCAGCTCTCACAGGCCCCCTTACCTTCTAACACCCTAGCCCATGGGATAGCTCCAAGTAGGTCCCAGAAGAGATCAAAGCTGGCTCTCCTAAAGTCCAGGGTAGCAATCCTCCTTTTTGCTTTGCTTCTTCCACTCAAGATCTTGAACTCCACCATCTCGTGTTCACTACAACCCAAGCTGCCCCCGACCTTTACTTCCTTATTAGTGAGAATAAGGTCCAGTAACACCCCTCCCCTCATCGGTTCCTCCACCATCTGCATCAGAAAGTTGTCTTCAACACATTGCAGGAACCGTCTGGACCGCGCATGCCTGGCCATGTTGCTTATCCAGCAAATATCTGGATAATTGAAGTCCCCCACAAGCACCAGCACCTGGGATCGTGATGCTACTTCCAGTTGCTTATGGAAGGCCTCATCAACCTCCTCCTCCTGATCAGGGGGCCTGTAGTACACACTCACAACAGTGTCACCCATACCAGCCTGCCCCTTGATTCTCACCCACAAGCTCTCCACCTCTACATCACTCTCCCCCAAGTGGAGTTCAATACATTCTAGCTGCTCTCTCACATAAAGAGCAACTCCACCACGCTGCCTCACCAGCCGATCTTTCGTAAAAAGCACATAGCCCTCCATGACAACATTCCAGTCATGCGAGCTGTCCCACCACGTCTCCGTGATCTCAATGAGATCATGGCCTTGTGACCGCATGCAGATCTCCAACTCTTCCTGTTTATTTCCCATGCTGCACACATTAGTGTACAGACACTTTAGGGAATCAGCATCCCCCTGCCCCTCTCCATCCCTTTGAACTCCACCCTCTTCACCCATCAAGCTCTGTTTTGAGCCTCAAACTACCCGCTCAGCCCCAGTGGCCCTCATTTTGTCCCCCTCCCACTTCTTACCTAGTTTAAAGACCTTTCAATGAGCCCTGCCAGTTCCTCAGCTACGATTCTCTTACCCCTTGGAGACAGGCTATTTCCATCTGCAGCCATCATGCCAGGTGCCAAGTAAATTGCCCCGTGGTCAAAAAAAAAAACAAAATTATTGTGTTTGCATCAGCTTCTAAGCCATTTATTTATGAGGTGGGTTTTTTGGATCCTCTCAATATCCTTCCCCGCCACTGAAGGGATAGAAGAAAAAACCACCTGCACACCTGCTCCTTCAACTACCCGCCCCAGTCCCCTGAAGTCTTTCTTGATAGTCCTCAAGCTTTTCTCAGTGACTTTGTCACTGCCAGCCTGAACTATCAATAAGGGGTAATAATCAGAAGGGCGAATCAGTCCAGGAAGTTTCCTAGAAATGTCCCTGACCCGCGCCCCAGGGAGGCAGCACACCTCCCTACGGGTAGGGTCAGGCTGACATATAGGGCCTTCCATTCCTCTCAGCAGGGAGTCGCCTACAACAACCACCCTTCTGTCCTTCCGGGAGGAGGCAGTCTTGAGGTGTGGGGTCAACTGCTTCACCCGAAGCAACCTCACGGGTGGACCTCCCTCCACACCCTCACTCACCTCTCCCTTGAGTTTCAAACCTATTTTGCAGAGGCACCTGGGAAGCCGAGGATGGTCGAGATGGGGGATGCCCACTTCACCAAGCCGGTTTCCGCTCCTCCTCTTCTCTCAAATTGCCTCGCTCTGCTCGTCAATGACAGGGCAGGGGTCTGGTGAATATCAGCTGGATGCCTTTCTTGGAGAGAGTTACAGTGCTTTTGCCACTGCCCCACACCTCCCAGTTCTTCACTGGTATTGCTAGGGGTAGGAGAGGACAGGTGGCTCACTGCAGCAGGAACACAGTCTGCCTGCCAGTTCCCCTCTACCACCTGTTTGCAAGGTGGCAGGGGGTGACATGCTCCATGTGGAGCCTCAGCTGTGTGCCAAGAACTCGGGGCCGATAGGGACTGGCACCACCAATCAATTTCCCTCTCACATTCTTTTATGGTCCTCAGCCTCTCCACCTCCTCCTTCAGGTCGACCACAAGGCTGAGTAAGTCATTTAGCTGTTCACACCTTACACAAGCGCTGCCTCCATCGCCTGGCACTGCAAAGGCCAGGCTCTGGCACTCATCACAGCCAGTGACCTGCACACTAGCTTTTTGTTTTGGGACCTCAGTCTGGGTCTGCACATTCTTCTTGGCTGCAGTCTTCCTTTTCCATGTGCAGGAGACCTGTGTCTGGGTCTCCACATTTTTAGTGGCATTAGTCTTCCACCAGGGTGCAGGCATGGTAAACCAGCAGACTCACTACCACAATTAGAATAGCCTTAACGGGGTGAGACTGATTAGCCCCGCCCTGCTGCTGGTAGTGCTGGCTCTGCCCTCGCCCCTTTACCAGGTTGTTAACGGGTGCCCCCGCACTTATCACTCACTTCACAGTAATAATACACCTCCTCTTCGTCCTGGTCCCTGAGGCTTTTTCTAGGCAGTGGGCATGGATGCAGAGCCGTTGCCCTGGCAACGCCCCTGCCACGTCAGCCGCTCTCGCGAGAGCTGCCGGGATGCTCCGTTGCCTCGGGAATCCCTCCTGGATGAGGGAACCGATCGAAACCCCTGTGCACCTTGCGATCAGCCGCTACAGCTCTGGCTGAGACAGCTCTGAAGCAGCGAACCTCAGCGAAACACAGTCAAAGAATGTAACATGAGGAGTTTGTCATCAACTATTTCAGTGTTCTTGGGAACACTGTAGTTATTATAAAACACTATAAACTGTATCATGACAAAGTTATATAGATCTTGGCTTCATGCAGTCATGGCTTCAGCAGAGGATGAGGCCTGAAGGAGGCACAGCCCATGGAGAGACCCAGCAGGAGCAGCTCCAAGCCAGATCTACAGCCCGTGGAGAGCAACCCATGGTGGGACAGGAGGGCTGGGGGAGCTGTGCCTGTGGGGACCTGTGTGGACCAGTGCCTGAGGGGTGGGCCCTGTGTTACAGAGCCATGTTGGAGTGGATCTTGGAGAGCTGCAGCCTGTGAGAACGCCACACAGAGTCACTTCAGGTAGGCTGTTGGAAGGGACTCCCAGAGCAGAAGAAGACAGAGACTACAGAGGAGTGGCAGATACAGCATTTTGGACTGAAGGCAATCCTTATTCCCCCATGCTGCTCAGCTGGAGGAGGCAGAAGAAGGTAGATGGAATTAAGATGTTTTTAGTTTTCATTTCCCACTGCTCTAGTATGTTATTAATAGTCAATAAATTATATTAATTTCCTTACACTGAGTCTGTTTTGCCCATGTTTATAATTGGTTAGTGAGCTCTGTCTTTATCTCAACCCACAAGTTTTTTTCCCATTGTATTTTCTCCTCTTGTTGTTCTGTAAAGGTGGAATGCAAGAACAGCAAGGAGGTTCTTGCCTACTTACCAGTACTACCACACAAGGTGCTATACTTATAAACCCATTAACTCTAGTATAAGCAAGCTCAGCATTTCTAACAATGACAATACTTGTAGCTTACAAGATTCTTTCATGCATAACAAATGATTAACTCCTTATTAACATGAACTAAATGTTATTTGTGTTAATTGTGTTATTGATAGTTCTTATAAATTGTCATCTGCAGCCAGCTAAGATATTAGCAGTTTCTGGAGGACAGTGTTATAAGAATTGCATTTCCCAAGACAAACTGAGAAACTTAGTTACTTGGTCAGATGGACTGGAAAATTTTAATTCATCAGTGTGAATAGTGTTGCAAAAAGTCAATATGGTTAATATAAATCATGTCCTACCTATTGTTTGGATGGATGAAGAACTGTCTAAAATCTTGAGAAAAGATATACAAATAATTTACTTGATCTTAGCACCTCTTGCAAATCCCCAAGTAATAATTATTTATTAATTATTTCCTTGAGGTGAAATTTAGACTTCAGCAGTTGAAAGCAGATTCAAAGATGTCTTGATCCACAAGGGTTTTCTTCTTTAAACTGAAACTTTAAACCAGTCTCTAGAGATCGTTCCTGTTTTTGTGAGCCCTAGGGAATCACAGGGAGTTCATACATATTTAATGTCAGTCAAATCAACGTATACAGTAATCATGCTAAAAGAACAATTATGCATAATATTTATGTAAATATAGAACAAGAATTATGTGTTTTTATTTAGAACATTGGGAAGACTTGTAAATTATTTAATTTAAAAAAACCATAATTTGGAGTGATTTTGAGCTGTTTGTTTGCAGTATATTTCATAGCAAAACACTGACATATGAAACTATAATTTTCATATTCATTTTAACTATAGCTAGGTTAAGACTGGTATAATCTTTAGAGAATGGAATTGTCTTATATAGAAAATTCAAACATATCTTTATTTGTGCCATAGATAATTATTTATCACTTTATTTAAATTTTTTAAACTTATAAGATGTGGCAGAATTAACTCTACATTTTCAATAGTGATAGTACAATTTTTCATCTACATAATAAATTTTAAATTCTGAAAATATGTTTTATATTTTCCTGATGTAATCTAGTTGGGGAGAATGCTGCATACTTTCAAGAGCCTGGAAATCAATCTCTTGTTATCTTCTATCTCCTAGGATAGATGTGCTTCTAGAGAAACAGTATAAAGTCTTCAAGGAGACCATGACTTCACTCTTTCAGAAACTACTTACTTAATATTGTATCTCAGATATTTTTTGTTTCTTAGTGTTTCTTGTGAAAAAAATTTATTCATCTAATCTGTCGTTAGATGAATAGTATCTTGTGATCAGAATTATTTGCATGGGGTGAAGAAACTTGCAGAAAATCAAGTTTGGAATCTTTGTGAAATTCCTAGATCTGATGTGCAGGTCAGGAAATTCACATTAATCTGTAGCCATCCTATAATCTTCTTTTCTGCAAAAAGGAAATCATAGTAAATAGGACATCTTAAGTCAAAATGTGTTTTTTGTTTGTTTTGTTTTGTTTTTAATAATCACTGATTTGACCATCTCGTGGGAAGAACACCACACTGGATCAGAAGAAGAGAGTAGCCATGAAGGAGCAGCACAAAGTAATACAGAGTGACTGCAACATGCATTCCCTCCTCCCCTGTGCTGTTCAGGGAAAGGAGGTAAAACAGAGTAACAGAGTAAATGGAACCGTGATGTTTTTATTTTGTTCTTAGTTCCTCACTGCTCTAATATATTAATTGTTAGCAATACATTACATGAATCTCCCTTATGCTTGGTCTGGTTTGCCAATTGCAATTGTGATCTGTGACTGTTCTCCTTGTCTTTATCTCAGCCCCGGAGCCTTTTTCATCATTTTATCTCCTTCTGTTCTTTTTAGGAGAAGGTTTGAGGGAATAGCATGGTAGAGTTCAGCATCCCATCAGTGCAAAGTCTTCCTCACAACAACAAAAAAAATTACCCTGTTTTATTTATTTTACTTTGAATAAAACCCAGAGACCATCTAAAAACATCTCAAGGGAGCAGAAGTGCCTAGTGACAGGACAGAAGTCAGTGGTCACAAACTGAAACACAAGAGATTCTCTCTAAAAACCAGGAAGCACTTATTTACTGTGAAAGTAATGGAGCAGTGAAACACAGAGAGGCTGTGGAATCTTCCTCCTTGAAGTTTTTCAAAATCCATCTGGACATGGTCTTGGGCAGCCTGCTCTAGGCAGCCCTGCCTAAACAGGCATGGTTGGACAAAATGACCGCTTCCTGCCTTTCCAACTGCAAGATTTCTCTGATTCTATGATTCAGTATCCTTCAGCACGTAGCTAGACAAATACATAATATGAGATCTTGATATGTCAGGCTCAAAGGTTTATATGAGGGCTGCTCTGAAAGTTATGCCTCCTATTTAATTATTTTGGACCAGGACATCAGTGGCAGATATTGGTGGGATGGCAGTAAAGGCTGAACCTTCCCAGTATTCTGTTACATTTTGTTGCCTTATGACAGATGACAGCAGAGGGACAGTCTGACAAAATGGCATCAGACATGGAAGAGTGAATGAAGTAAAGGTAGGGCATTGAATTCTTCCATGCAGAAAAAAGGCACTCATTGACATTCATTGATGCTTGGTGAATGTTTATGGAGACCAAACAGTGGATGTGAGCACAGTGAAGCGGAGGGTGGTGCATTTCAGCATGACAGGGACAGTGGGTCACATTGTCAGGTTTAAATTTTTATGAGAACAGCATGGAGACTCTGGCAAAAATGCACGGCTAATGGTGGTGATCATGTTGACAAATAGTGTTTGGTAGCTGAGAATTTGCTCTATCAAATGGTGTCATTGAGCTCCTTGTATCTTTTGTAGTTTCTATGGAATAAATAAGAGGCATTACTTTGGAAGCAACATACATAGGAAATGGACTACATCAGAATGGCTGACAGTTTAGCAGTGGGGTTCCCCAGACCTCCATTTTAGGTCTTCATAAAAGGCTTTGATGCAGAACTTGAAGGTTTACTAAGTAAATTTGCAGATTATATTAAATTGTGAGGAACTGTTGACACCCTTGAGGGTGGAAAGGTCTTGCAGAGAGATAGTGACAAATTCTAGGATTGGGCAATCACCAACCACATGAAGTTTAACAAGAGCAGGTGCCAGATTCTGCACCTTGGGTGTGGTAGCCTTGGATATAGATTGGGGGACGGAGAAAATGGAGAGCAGTACCAAGAAAAGGAATCTGGGGGTTTTTGTCCATGGCATATGAGTCAGCAGTGTGCCCTGGCAGCCAGAAGGGCCAGTGGTACATTGGTGTGCAACACACTACACTCAGCATGGCTAGCTTCTCAGGGGAAGTGTGATCCTGCTCTGCTTTATGCTGGTGTGGTCTCACCTCAAGCAGTGTTAGATGCCCCAGTATAAGAAGGATATAAAACTATTAGAGAGCATCCAAAGGAGGAGAACAAAGACGATGAAAGGTCTAGAGGGGAAGGCACATGGCAAATTCTGCTAATACAATAGGGCTATGGAATCATAACTGTTACACTGATAAGTAAAATTTGTGATATCAAACTTTTAATCATGTGTCATATCGGTATGGCTATATTTTTTAATTAGGCTGTTTATGCGCTACATGGACAGTAGGATCAAGTGCACCCTCAGCAAGTTTGCAGATGACACCAAGCTGAGTGGTGCAGTTGACATGCTAGAGGGAAGGGATGCCATCCAAAGGGACCTAGACAGGCTTGAGAGGTGGGCCCATACCAATCTCATCAACTTCAACAAGGCCAAGTGTAAGGTCTTGCACCTGGGTTGGGACAACCCCAAGCACAAATACAGGCTGGACAAAGAATGGCTTGAGAGCAGCCCTGAGGAGAAGGATTTGGGAATGAGAGCTGATGAAAGACTCAGCATGAGTTGACAGTGTGCGCTTGCAGCCCAGAAGACCAACAATATCCTGGGTTGGTTCAAGAGAATTGTGACCAGCAGGTTGAGGGAGGTGATTCTGCCCCTCTGCTCTGCTCTCATGAGACCCCACCTGGAGTACTGCATCCAGTTCTGGGCTCTCCAACACAAGAAGAACATCAAGCTGTTAGAGTGAGTTCAGAGGAGGGCTGGAGCACCTCCCCTACAAGGACAGGCTGAGAGAACTGGGTCTTTTCAGCCTAAAGGAGAGAAGGCTCCGATGAGACCTTATAGCAGCCTTCCAGTAGCTGAAGGGGACCCATGGGAAAGCTGAGACAGGACATTTTATAAGTGAATCCAGCAACAGGACAAGTGGAAATGGCTTTAAACTGGAAGAGGGTAGATATAGACTGAATATTAGGAAGATATTCTTTACTGTGAGAGTGGTGAGACACGGGAACAGGTTGCCCAGAGAGGTTGTGGATGCTCCCTCCCTGGAAGCATTCAAGGCCAGGCTGAAAGAGGCTTTGAGCAACCTAGTCTAGTGGGAGGTGTCCCTGCCTGTGGCAGCGGGGTTGGAACTAGATGATCATAAAAGTTCCTTCCAACCCAAACCATTCTATGATTCTACTGTTGAGTTAATTAACCTCTCTGTGATAAAACAAATTGTTTTTTTTTTTTGCTTTAAAGGTGAACTGCAAAATGATTAGCAGCCTTTACTATGTAATGCAAGTTATCAGAAGATCGTTTCAAATGTTAATAATAACTTTTGAAACTATGTTAGTTTTTATATATATTTTGCAGTAGAAATACAAAGGAAAACAAGGACTCACAAAGCTTTGTAATTGAACAGTATTCATACATGCAAATTTTTCAATAAGGTATAGATGAGGACCAAATCAATCAAAAAATCTGATAAGAGCTTCTGAGCTATGGTTTAAATGAACAGAAAATAGCAGAGATAGGAGTTGAAGTTTTATCACAGAATTTCCAATGGTCATTAAATTGTGTGTAATTGGTAGCCAATATCCCTGGCTCATGACTACTGAAGCTTTATGAAATGTTAGTTTTCTGTTGATTGCTGAGGAGTATTATATGTGCACTTACCCTTGGAAAGAATATCTAGATCTCTTTTTTCAATAAGATAGACTCCATTGATCTTGGAAAAATCAAAAGGTATTCTAATGTTATTGCTACACAAGCAGTTTCTCACGGAACTTGACTCATTGTCGACCCCTGTCAGAACATTTGAAAAGATATAGTAAGTGGGGTTTTATCAGACTGGTAGTCAGTCAGTAGTGGGGTTCTGCAGACCTCTGTTTTAGGGCCAAGTCTCATTAATGTCTTCATAAATGTCTTGGATGCAGAACTTGAAGGTATAGTAAGTTTGCAGATGACGTTAAATTGAGAGGAACTGTTGACATCCTCAAGGGTAGAGAGACCTTGCAGGGAGAAATATTCTCAGAGGTGTACAACTCAAGATATTCTATGATTCTCTTTGTTTTTAGTTACGTGGAAATGAATAGTAGTGTGAAGTAACAATGCACTACCATGTTACCATGTGATCAAATACCTCCATAACATGTGTTAGTCTTGCACATTACCTATGCTGTGTTTTTTTACACACACACACACAAAATTAATTATTATATTTTGGATTAAAAAGTAAAGCAGTTTAGCAGCATGGGTTTGGTTAATTTTTTTTTCTGTTTATGTTTAGTCAAGTTTGCTATAGACAGATAATTGTCATTTTTTTGGTGTCAATAATTGTCAATATATATAGATGTCTAAAGTCAAACTGATTTTTTTCTATCCACTTGCAAGAAAGGAAAATGGGAAAGCCAGAAATTAACTAGAGCATAAATGTATACCATTCAATTTGAGCATTTTCATGCATTTACATTTCTGGGCTTTTATAAAACATATATGCAGTGTATGTTGCAGATACAGAGTCGCATCTCAGCAAACAGTAGAACTGTCAAATCTCTACAGTACAGAATACAAGCAAATGGTGAAAATGAGGACATAAGATCTAAAGTATGTGGATGTTGCATGTACAAAGAGTGCATGGCAAAGAGGTTCATTCTCAGGTTTCAGAAGTTAAAATAGTTCTCTTCACTCATTTAACTAAGATTTTATATTAAAAGCTAATTGAATAATAAATGAACCAGAAGTATACTCATTTCTCCCCAGTCTTCCAGACTTTATATCTATATAAAAAATCAACAGAAATCCCCCACAAAAGACCAATTAAGAGCTGGCTGAGAAAACCCTCCTTGTTAGTCCTGTGACTCCTCAGAGAACGTCAGATTTGTTACTGTGCTTTAAAGACACAGTCAGATAACTTTGATTTCCTCTTTTGTAAAAAAAAAATAATCTAGATTTTTGTTCAAATTTAGTATCTCAGTTTTCCTCTTTCTTTTTTTTTCATGCACCTATTTTGTCAATGCAATAATACATTTCTGTTTTAAATTTTTGATGATTACTGAAATTTGATAAGGAGAGAATATAAAATATGGGTTGAACAGTCAGTATACTAGGCAAGTTTTAAATGGTAAATTGGACAGATTGATTTGACCCTAGAAGATAGAATAGTGGGAGAATTTACCCCTGTCACTGAAGTTTTTGACAGGTGGTTTTTAGATTTGGTTTTTATTTTATCTAAGGGACACCTTTTAATTGAAATAGAATTCTATGGAAATGCTTTATTTTTATGCTTCTTCACTTTAGATCCACTTACCACCCTGCTAAAATCTTATTCCTCTTTTCATTCCCAGGTATCATTCCACAAGATTCCTTGTAATTTTAAAACTATTTTCATGTATTTTAGTAAATTCATGTTCTGAAAAATAATTAGGAAAAAAAAATAATTAGTAATTTGAAAAAAGCTTGCAGAAACTTTAAGTCAAGTTTTAAGTTCATTCCTACGAGGAAGCCTCAACCTAAATAAATAAATAAATAAAAGAATGGGGTAACTTCAAGATCTTCATGAAGTTTCAGAAACTTACATGTGAAAGATCAAAGTAGCTGCTGCAATATCAAAGTGAGTAGTATCAATAAAATTCTGAAACTCTTGGAAAATGTATCCACAAACACACAGCTAATCATTGCTATTATTTTAACTGTAGTGAAGCAGTGAAAATTTGCTGTGTAAAATACAATACACTATAGAGTATACTGCAAACACATATATTCATAAGAAATAATTATATATTTTAAAACATATAAAGCAAAATTCCATTTACTAATTACAATTCCTATCCCTTACATGTGAATCAAAGAGCTATTTAGCTAAGACATGTATGTCTTTCTAATTAATTTCCATAGTGTTTAGTGATATGATGTAGATATATTTGGCCTGATATGTAGATTTTTAAAAATAACTCTTAATGGAAGGTATGATCAATGGAAATGACCATATTAAAAATGAATTTGTTTTTAAAATATGTGTTCCACCGAAGTGTGTTTGGTAATTTCTGTAGTTCTGTGCTTATCTATATGCTACAGTGTGAACATGGAAAGAAAAATGTACAAGATTTGTCTATCTGTTTATAATTGTGCTCATGCTTATAATATCTAAGTGCTTGAAAATAAAAACTAATTAAAAACTGGCAAGAAAGAAAAGTAAGCCTGACTAGTTTCCTTGATTGTTCAAGCCTAAAGTGATGAAAGATGTAAATACGCTGTAAAGTAGGGCCAAATCCTTTGGCCTACTTGAAATACATAGTTGAAGATTTCAGTCCCATTCTGCTAGAAAGAATGTCTAGAATTGAATACACTGTTCATAGAAGAAAAGAGAGAATGTTCTTGGTTGTTTTCTCCATTTTATTATTAGTATTTTTTATGTTATCTTTATTTTTAAATCAAAGTGTAGAGCTAAGACTATAAGGAAGTTCTGGGCTCCCCAGTTCAGAAAGGACAGGGATCTCCTACGAGTCCAGTGGAGGGCCATAAAGATGATAAAGGGCCTGGAGTATCTCCTGTACCTCATGTAGGAGGTCTTTCCTCAAAGCCTATTGAGACCTTTCCTCAAAAGGCTTAGTAACCTGGGTCTCTTCAGCCTGGAGAAAAGAAGACTGAGAGAGGGTCTGATCAGTGCTTATAAATATCTAAAGGGAGGTTGGAAGCAAACGGATGATGCTAGACTCTTCTTGGTAGTGTGTAGCGATAGGACAAGGAGTAATGGCCTAAAACTTGAACATAGGAAGTTCTGTACTAACATGTGGAAGAACTTCTTTAAGGGTGACAGAGCTCTGGAACCGGTTGCCCAGAGAGGTTGTGGAGTCTCCTCTGAAGATATTTGAGACCTGCCTGCACACTTGCTTTAGCAGGGAGGTTGGACTCAACAATCTCTTGAGGTCCCTTCCAACCCCTGTGATTCTGTGACTCTGTGAATAGTTTTTTTGTTGTTGTTGTTTGTTTGTTTTTTGTTTTTAAATTATAGGTTGTTCTAACTACAAAAGTAGCTATTGTGATTTAAGAGTTTAAGGGGTAATTAACACTTTGACACGGCATAATCAACAATTTCTAGATCTATCTAACAAAGGAGGTGGAGGTGAGTATTTTTTAAAGATATATCTCCTGTGATATGGAAATAGCATTTAGCAAATCTAGCAACACAGAAAAATTGCAGCTTGAAAACCTAAAGTCTTTTGTATAGAAAATCTGAAACAAAGTACTTGTAAGAAATTAAAATTTATACCTTTCAAGAGAAGATCTGTAGAAAAGAAGGCTGCAGGTTAGCCACAAAAGTGTATCAAGGTAATGCTATACAAAATTCCATTTAAATAAGATATGGGAGTCTTAGCTTTTGTCCTAGCTCCTTTCTCCCCACCTGTTATATTCTGTTGAACATAATGTTCTACGTTTTAATAAGCTTTCAGTCACTGTATGTCTAGACTGGTTCCAAATTTAGCAAAACAGTGTATAAAAGGAATAGGAGTTTCAGGCATGCAAGATCAATATGCTGATAAATGAAGATACCAGTTACAGTCCATTTTCAACAAAAACTCATGTAGCTGCGTATGTATAACTTGAACTCATATACATATGTTTTGCAAGTACATTTAAAAAAAAGATATGGATAAATTCTATCCCACCGCGGGCTGCTCTCCCCAGGCTGCAGCTCTGGCCCAGGGCTACTCCTGCTGGGTCTCTCCATGAGGTGTGCCTCCTTCAGACCTCCTCCACTGTACATGGAGATCTGCTCTGTGTTGGTGCCCATGGGCTGCAGGAGGACAGCCTGCTCCTCTATGGGCCACTCCTCAGGCTGCAGAGAGCTTCTGCTTCACACCTGGAGCACCTCTTGCTCTGACCCAAGTGGCTGTATTTTCCTCAGTCCTCTCAGCTGATTTGAATGCCTTTATGCCTTCTTTTTTTTTTTTTTTTTTAAATCCTTTCTTAAATCTGCTCTTACAGAAGCATAACCCCATCACTCATTGTCTCAGTTCTGGCTAGCGGTGGGTCTGTTCTGGAACTTTCTGGAACAGGGTGTTATTTAACATGGGGAAGCTACTGGTGTCTTCTCACAGAGGCCTCCACTGCAGCTGCCCCTGCTACCAAAACCTTGACACATAAAACCAGCACATGTATTCCTATGCGTTTTCCCTTCTGTTGCAGCATCTCTACTCTCACGTCAGTACACAATACCTAATTGCTATCACAGATCTGTAATATTGAAGGGTGCCAGGTTGATGGCTGAAAAATAATCATTAAGTAGCTTATTTATATTATGTATTCTTTGTGTCTTCAGAGAGCACCAAGGAGCTTATGGAGGCACAGTGGTAACAAATTGGATAAACATATTGTTGGATGTGTGTCTAGATAAATCTGTTGAAATGCAGGAAGACTACTATTGCTTTATAAAGTGGAAAAGAAACATTTACTGTAATGATTTTAGGAAGCTTAGTATCTAATATCACCTTTCAGTTGTTTGGATAGGAAATTGAAAAATCTTATTTTATGGATATTTATGTTATATATTTTCATCTGTGTACTTTATAAATATAACATATATAAATGTACTTCTAAATTATTTTCAGGTCATTTTTTCATTGTGTAAAAAATGTCACTTTGCAGGAATTTGTAAAACATTACCATAGTTTCTTTCTTTAATTTGGTACTTTACTGGAAGTAGAAAAGGTACAGAACAACAACACAGAATTAAGCTATTGACATTTGCTACTCTAACTTAATAACATTACAAACTTAATAATAGTACAAACTTCTTGATCTTCCACACTTTTCGTGATGTGGATTGACCTCCTTGAAAAGAAGATGTCTCAGGAAAGGGAAGCTTTTTTAACCTTCTAATTCCACTTATTAATCAATGCAAAATTCTTAGTTATGGCTGAAACTTCTTATCATGATATAATAATTTTGCTCTTGAAATGTAGTTTTCATTTTAAGATATTGATAATAGAAAGTAGATAAGAAACTTTACTTTGCCTTCCAGCATTAGAAAATGTCTTGCACTGCTAATCAATTATCTCTTTGCTTTTAAAATAACTCGATTTTTGGAATAATCAGATTCTGTATGTGAATATACAGTGTGCCCTTGCACACATGTATTTGTGCAGATGAGTCTGTGCTGCCTTTTTTCCCCCACAGTATAAGGCAGAATTTTAGATATATTTCTGTTCTTAAGGAAAAGAGATCCTTTTCTTCCTTTATGGAAACCAAGGTGAATTCTTTTTAGACACTGATGCCTATGTAGGTTTCACAGTGGAACCAGGATTTCAGGCTTATAGTTAACATATATTCTTTTAATATTGATTTTTCATGCTACATTAAAATAGATACCTTTTATAAAAATTCAATAGTTAACCAATATGCAGTCTGCTGAAATGTCATTTTAAAATGGCATATAATATTTTGACAGCTTCCTTTTTCATTATGTTAGATTAGACCGAAAAGAAGCTGTGTTGGGCATTTTTTATTTTTATTTATTTATTTATTTATTTGTACCAAGAATTGCAGTTCTGTAGATGAATGTTTCTAACAATGTCTCTTCTTCTTTGAAAATAAGAATTCTTCTGAAAAAAAGACAGAACTCCAACAAAGTCGTGGGAGTGTGGCCAACTTTCTCAATACTATTGGAAAATGGTAAATCATTAACTATAAACTAAATTAATTTATTTCAGTGATTTATGCATTTCTGGTTTAAGTCCATCCACTCCTCTGTGACAGTGCAAAAAAGGCCCACGATATGATTAAAAAATCCTGTTTTTCATAAGGAATGTAAGTTGATCAGAAGTGATGTAAGTTTTTCAAAATGTTCTTTTAAAAACACTTCTTTCGTGGTACTGCTAGGGTCTGAGGGAAATCAGGAAGGGGAAAAGCGCCACCTATTGACCATCGCTTGTAATCTTATTCGTTGCTTCTTGGTACCTGTTGTAGTTGTATTCAGATGATCATAGCTGGCGTTTTAGATGCGTATATGTATTAAAAGTTTACGTATTTTCAGGGTTCATGCTAAAATGTTTCAAAAGTATATATAAAAATATAACTAAAACCAAAATAATATATTATACCACAGTAATCATGTAACATAGGTGTTAAAAAATAGAACAAAAATATTTTTCTTCCATTTTTTTTCCCTTCCCTTCCCTTCCCTTCCCTTCCCTTCCCTTCCCTTCCCTTCCCTTCCCTTCCCTTCCCTTCCCTTCCCTTCCCTTCCCTTCCCTTCCCTTCCCTTCCCTTCCCTTCCCTTCCCTTCCCTTCCCTTCTTCCCTTCCCTTCCCTTCCCCTTTCCCTCCCCCCTTCATCCTTCCCTTATTCTCTTTCCTCTTCCCCTCTCCTTCTTCCCCTTCTCCTATTCCCTTTTCCTTCTTTCCCTTCGTCCTCAGTTTTCTCACCTTCTCTCTTTCTCTCACTTTCTCTCTTATTCTTTCTTTTTCTCTCTTCTCTCTCTTTTTTGCCTTTCTTCCCCCTCTTTTTTTCTCTTTCTTTTGTCTTTAAAAAGAGCTTTCTTTCTTTCTTTTGTGAAGTACAGTACAGAGGACTTAGGAAACATTATAATTGATAGAACATGAGAATATACAAAATGGAGTGTCTTCAGACTTGGTGATGAACTTTGTATTGGGAATAGACAAACATACATTCTTCAGCAGTAAAGGGAATAAACAGCTTATTTCCCCATTGAGAAGAGAGGGGTTTGCTACAGCTATATATATATATAAAAAAAAGATGGCAATAAAGTAATCCTTTTGTTTTTCAAGGATTGTTATGTAGATAATATAATGTGCTTTTAGTATATTTCAAGTCTTATCAAGATTTCTGGAATTTGACAATTCTTTTTTTCCTAAATGGACATTAATGGTGTACATATTGTGACTTCTAAATCACTGGGTTCAATAATGAATAGTTCATTGACTGCTGGTTCAATGAATTGTGTGGAAATTCATGGACCATGCCAGCAAAGAGAAAAGGTAACTGTTATTATTTCAAACGAAGATTTTATGTCTTAGTGGCATTGTGAAAGATTGACCTTCACATGAGATATTGCTGTTCTTGCATTACCACCCTGATATCAATAGAAAACTGCTTTTAATCTACACAAAGGGTCCTGTTATCCTCTCAATGCATGGGGGATTATCATGCTTAACTCTCCAGAACATCCAGAGGCAAAAAGACCCCACAGTCTTTATTGCTGTGAAGCAATTTCTTGCACATATTTCACATGCCTTTAAATGATGGTTTTGAAAAGGTCTTTTTTTTCCTTTTCTTAAAAAAAAACAAACACTTTGAAGTTGACTTCTTGTTGTAAGCTTGTATAATAACATTATATTTGATATGTGGTAAGTAAGGATTTACTGAGTTCTCCATATTAATAATTAGACTAAAATATTCATGCTTTTCTCAATTAATCATAAGATCTCTTCTCTATAAGGTTTATTGTAGAAGCTAACTAACTTGTGTTGTAATAGAATGGTAAATATGATATTTATATAGGAATCTGGTAGAGGGCACATCTCATTTGTGAAGAAAAACATGTAATAATGATAATATATTTATTTATCAATGTTTATTTTCATAATCTACGACTGTGATCATACTCTTCCATGCTAAAATTGCATTGCTTATCTGTCTTTTGCTTTTCCAGGTCAAAAAGGTAACAATAGGTTACTGTTTTTTATGTATATAAATATACATACATATATATATGTCTGTGTATGTATATGCGTACTACGTCTGCACAGTGAAAACTTTTAAATATTAAAAAGAAGTATTGCTTCCCATATTTCATCTATTCTTACAAGACAAGAATGACAGTATTAAGATGCACATTCAGGATAGCACTCTTTCTACTTTGAACGCTGTCAAGAACAAAGTGCTTTACAGACTTAAAATAAATCTAGGTACTAATCCATTGAATTTCTGACAACAGGAGCCCAAGGTTTCCATGCACTTAGCTGAGTACTGCATAAGAGCTTGTGCATTATTTATGTCCACTAATGGTGTTGCAATGCTCTTTGTGTGAAGCAGTGACAGTGCAATCTGCGAAGATAACTGCTGCTATGGACAAAGCCATACATTTTCCTGGGCTTGAATTTTTGACAGAATACTCTATTAATGCCAATTCTGCTTAAGTAAATGCTGAACAGGGGTCAGTTCCTCCCCCCACATTCCCCTTATTATTTAAGAAAACAGTGCCATAAAACTGAAAATGATGTTCTGGGCTTTGCGAATTTTGCAACACAATAGTATCTGATAAAGGTCAGTCTGCTTTTTTTTTGGTCTACTTTTATGGTTTTGTGTGATGGTCCACAGACTAAATAGGAAAGCTCTTAGCATTGGAAAAGGGAGGTGCTATTAATTCCAGTTTCATTGCTATTATACTCTTCAGTGGATCAATAGAATTAAATGAGCTGAGATATTAGGAAAATATTGTGAAGAGAAGTAGGGTGGTATTATTTGACCAAGGTTAGGATGAATAGAAAATAAAGAACCATTTATACTGAAATGTCAATAAATCATAGAAGCTTTATATAAAATGAAACAGGAGACAACAATCACAGACCCTCAAATGTGCATTATATCTTTCTTTTTTAAATATATGAATGTTTGGCTGGTTACTTATAGTGCCACTGCAAACTTTTTTTTAAGTGGGTTCATTTAAAAAATAGTAGCAATCCTGTTTATGCAACAGATCCTGTTTAAAGTAATTAACTGTAATAAGTTTATACAAATTCTTTTTAAATATCTGGCTTCTTTGCCTGCTTCTTTGCCTGCTTCCCTCAGCAACCTGATATAGCTGTGCATGTCTCTGTTCGTTGCAGGGGAGTTGGTCTAGATGACCTTTTAAGGTCCCTTCCAACTCTAAGTATTCTATGATTCTCTACAAGTGTAAGACCTGGAAGTTCTAATGGGGACATGGCAGAGCCCCAGGTGTGTTTTCCCCCATGCTTTCCTGTTTGCACTGCCTGCTGCCTCTGCAGTTTTCATTTCAGCCTTACAGTTGCTGCTTCTGGCAAATGCTTTTCTGGAGAGCTTGTAAAACACTGTGTACATCGAATAAATCTGCAGAAATGACTAATTCAAAGGACATGGAATAGTTGTTTTTGGAGTCAACTTACATATGCATGTGGGAGATAAACAATGGATTGTCACGTATTTGACTAATGCATCTTACCTAGAAATGAATTTTTATGCATTTATTTAATTAAAACAAAAAATCAACAACAAACCAGGTTAAACTCTGAAACTGGCAAACAGTAAATCTGAAGTTGTTGATTATTACTTGAATGATTCTATTTACTGTTCATGAGTCTGGTCAGATAAAATGTTGGAGAAAACCTCATCTTCTTCACACCCACACCCATTCTTAACTCACAGTCTTCAATTAATCTAATTCTTTTCTCCCTCTTCTGTCTCTTTCTTACAATATAAGCATGCTTAAAGTTTTCCTGTGTTAAATATATATATATATCTACATATATATTCTAATATATCTATATCTATATATTAGAATCATGAAATCTTGTAGATTAGAAAGGACTTCTAAAGGTTTAAGGTTGTTAAAAGCTATGTTCAGCTGAATGTCCCCAGTGATGGATATCCCTATCTGGGCAGCCCATGCCAGCATGTAACTGTATATATATTTTTTCTTTTTGGGTGTCAACATGCTTTGTGATTTTGTTTTGTGAGCTTTTGAAACTGATTCTGTTCTCTTTATGTCTTCCCAGTAGGCATTTTCTGATGGCAGTTAAGATCTTCTTCCCGCTGTCTTTTGTTAAAGCTGAAAAAAATCCAACTATCAGTTTCTTGGCTTCTTATCCTCCAAATTCTAAAATTCCTTTCAGATTTCAGAAAGAAATCTTGAATTCTGACAGTTTACATGTTCTGTCTTCCACTGGCTTTCTTCCTGCCTACACAGTCATTACTTCAGAACTTTGTGGAAACACAGTTAACAGTAATTTAACTTTTTGTTGAAATTCTATAGAACTACATTTCAGTCCTTTTTAATTTCAGTACTCATGGAAGTTATATCCTCTACTTTTAGACCTCCACAGAGTTTTTCACCTGAGACTATCATCTAAATTATTACCTTCATTGGCATTCATAGGTGTAATCTACATTTAATGGCTGCAGCATCTGGGATGAATTCCTCCCACTCACCCTCGGCCCCACTGACTGTCATAAGGGAGTGCTGTGATTAAGTCTTAGACTTTTCTTGAGATGGACAGTACCTCCAGAGGGCATTTTAGAGTATTGACTATGCTTTCTTCCCCTAAACTTACTATATGCTTCTCTATCTCTCCCTCTCTCTTCCCTTTTTTTCTCTTTCTCATCTGCAAGCTATAGTCCCTATGACTAAACATTATGGGCCTGACTCCCTAAAACCTCACTTTTTACCTTACAGTCTTCTTCTACCTTTGCCAGTATGGGCAACTTCATTTGTGAGTTGGCTAATATCTTTAACTTCTAGGATAGAGACACATTTGTAGGTTTTTCTTGCGTATCAAGTCTGATTTATGGTCTAAGGTACAAAAATAGAACATTTGTCCAGGATCTTATATTGTATCAGAAGAAATTTTAGAAGAACTTTGTGATTCTTCCCTTGACTTTTCAAGACCTTTTTTAAGCTACCTCTCACAAACATTCACTCCACGTGAGGCACTTTTTAAAAGATTAAACTTTGAAATCAGTCATCACTGTTCATTTGCAATTTTAAATCAATTTAATGTCTGCCATACTTCCCATGGATCTCTATGGGTTACTTAGAAATGTATGTAAGCTTATCTGTGATCTTCCTTCAGCTCTCTCCCTCAAAACTCTGATGTGATTCTGTGGGGGAAAAAAGGAAGGAAAGAAAAACCATGAGAAACAGAAAAGAACAAATACCCTNTTTTTTTTTTTTTTTTTTTTTTTTTTTTTTTTTTTTTTTTTTTTTTTTTTTTTTTTTTTTTTGTATTGAATTCTCATGCTTGCTTTATACAGACATTAGCATTGCATTGTTTGTCTTTCTGTGAAATCATGTTGTTCCTTGACTGCCAGTTCTGGATGCTTATAGTGCAGTTCACCTCATCTAAGATTGTCAGTGGAAGTATTTACACACAGACAAATCAATTCATAATCAATAGACAAAAATAAGCATTATTTATCTGATCTATTTTGATATCTGCATTTTAATAGGTGCATCACTCTACAATTACTTATTTTTTAAGTGGTCTGTGTTTGGTACATTCATGTGTCTGTCTATCTGAGCCAGTGGGGAAAATGTTGACTTAGAGTCCTGAAAGAGACAGTTAAAGTGACACTGAATAGTGGCAAAAAGTGTAGAAGTCCCTCAGAGTGCCACAAATAACAGAGAAGCAGTTCATGCTTCCTGTGAAAGATTAGGTTCAAAGGTCATTCTCAATATACAAATACTAAATTGTTAAAGGAGAAATATGTTAGACTCATAGAATGGCTTGAGTTGGAAGGGACCTCAAAGATTATCTAGTTCCAACTAAATGCCATGGGTAGAGTTGGCAGCCGCTAAATGAAGCACTAGATCAGGTTGCCCAGGACCTCATCTAGACTGGCTTGAATATCTCCAGGGGTGGAGCATCTACAACCTGGTCAACTAATTCCAGCACCTCACTGTCTTCTCTGTGAAAAGCTTCCCCCTGACATCTAATCTAAATCTCCTCTCTTTTAGTTTAAAACCATTCCCCCTGTTTTATCAACATCTACCCATGTAAAAAGTTAATTTCCGTGACTTATTGCATTGGTTTACTTCTACAAGTAATCCTGCCTGGTTTTAATTTCAGTATGCATCTTATTATGGCTAGGAAATAGTAGGGGAGCTACCAGTTTTTTTCTGGAGTGGTAATGCTACTTCTGTCACTAATAAAGAAAAAGATTTGTTCCTATACACACTTATGCAGCACAATCTTGTAGGATGCCAGAGCACGCCTAAATTCTCTGATCATCTGCATCCATAGTATCAGGTCTATCGAGTCATGAAGAAGGAGAATGCTGGCAATACTTGCTACAACTTGATGCAAACTAATTAACATGTCTCTTCTTTTCTCTTACACATTCTACCAATATTTCCCTTCATTTTATGAGACCTGTGGAACAAGATGCATCCCATGGTGTGTGATGGATTTTATCCCAAAGAGAACAGTGTGACTACATTTATGCTAGTACACTAGTAAATAAAACAGAGCTTGTGCAGAGATTCAGTGTCTCAGGATTTATAGTGTTTAATTGTTATTATGTTCTCTGTCACATCTTTGGCTTGTACCAACTACGTCTCTCATAGAAAATGTTCTTGTCACTTTTATTTAGTAATGTAGATGTAGTCTGATTACCACTCCAATGAACACTTCATTGTTCATACCTTACATAAAGCAAAAGAAGAGCATAAAGACCCTTAATGAGGGAACAACATTTAAGCCATTTGGATAAGAAGTAAGAAGCATATGCAACATATATTCTCTGTCTATACTTAAAAAAATCATCAAAAGTTACACAGAAAATCTAAGCACCAAGGCAACAATTTTAAATAATATCTTAGAAAATATCTTTGCTTAGGTTTTGAATTGCAGTGCCAAAGGTCAGTCATTTATATTGTTTCATAATGCAGGTGCTATTATAATTTGACAGTGATTTTAAACAGCTAAGAGCAAAATTTGTCAAAAAAAATAGTAAAGTAGTCCTTGTACAACATTCTGATTTTTTTTTTTTTTATTATTATTATTTTTTATTCGGGTGAAAATACATAAATTCATTTAGATAGTGTGACATATAGCTAGTGGTCAGTGTGTTTGACAAAGAAATATTTTATTCTGCCTATATGGCTGTTTGTATATTAGCTGAAGATGCCTAGGACTGTTTTTCGTCATTAAGGTCAACTAGCAAGAAATAACTTACATTTGCATGTATCTATCTTTAACCAGGGTAACCTTAATCACCTGATAGGAATAGCTTCTGGAACAGGCTTACTCCTGAAATATATTCAGAATTGTACTAGCTGTATCTCGTTTTTAAAATTTACTTATATATATATGTAAACATCTGATCTTGAAAACTCTTTGTACAGTGTGTTGTACATTTGGTATAGTGGATCACTTAAGAAGGTAAAGGCCAAAGCAGCTGTTTGTTCTTACTTAATGGTTCTTATTGAATGACTGCAAAAGATTTGAGTAGTATAGGAAGGGATTTAAGTCTTTCTTAATTCCCGGAAATGTGACTATATCATCAAGATATTGGACGAACTCATGGCATTTTTAATTCATGCCCCTGAAGCCAATAAACTGACACAAATTAAAGCATTTTGAAGTCAGAAGGGGAGAAGGGAAAAAAAATCTGATTTTTCTGACTCTAGACTGGTTAAGAGAATGAGGTGAGAGTAGGAATAGCAAGGGCAGAAAATACGAAGTTAATTTATACATGTGATGCTGGAGTCAAGAAACAGTTATGTAACTGGAGTTCATTTTTTCTTTTTAGTTTAATTTCTTAGAAGTAAGTGTTAGCAGTGCTTAAAATAAAGATGAGAACATAAGAAATAAATACACTACAGAATGTGGTCTTATCCAGATCTATTTCAGATGTAGTCTGGTCTAGTCTAGCTCTAGATCTAGTCCTGACTATTCCATCTAGCAGACTACGGTGTGTCTAATTGTAGCTGCTGTTTAGGGACAATACACTATCCTCATCCTTCCAGCTATTCAATCTTCTCTTACTACATCCACATTTTATATATTAAAAAGTACCTTCCTGCTTTGATCAACATACTGGATAAAATCTCACTCATTTCTAAATACCTACTCTTTTTGTAACATAAAATAATATGGACTGGTTTGGAGAAACTTTTCTGTTAGTTCAGTAGCTGGTTAGCCAGTTGATAAGAAACAGTGCTAGGAACAATCATACAGAAAGTAGAAGAATTGTGGAGTGATGCCTGCATATAAAGTGAAAATGTTTATATTGACTCTGTATGTCTTCTTCACTCTTCTCTTGCTATGTTACTATTGCTGAATAATCAGTCTATAAGCAGATGTCTTGCTTGTGTTACTGAATGTTAATTGCACTATTGGACTCATTAGTTTATGATTCCAGACATGGAAATCACAAACAAGAAAGCTGTTGAATATCTCTTTCAAGCTGTATAAATTCATAGATTTACATTCTTTTAAAACATTGGCAGAAATCAGCGCTGTCTGTAAATATACAACAGATGCACCAATATGTCTTGAGATGAATACATTATGGCAAAAAATCTTATTTATTCCCATCACAATAACAGTTTGTTTTGATCACCTGCTCTTTGTGGTTGCACCTGTGGCTTGTTCATTTAGCTGAACACGGAAAAAAGCTGGGATCAATACAAGCTGCAGATTCTTGTTCCCTTATATTTTTTTTTTTTTTTTAGTTATTGCTCAAATGATTACTGTTTACAATCGTTAGATGTAGTAATAGTAATAATAATAATAATAGACATTAATGTTAAGGCTTGAGAACTGAAGCAATCAAAAACCAGATGATTCCAAAATCCAGAGTAATTTCTAAACATATCTCCATTGTGAGATAATTGTGTTCATCTCAATGATGATGAACAACTCAATTTTCTTTGAAACAAAAAGCAGTTGAACAGTATTTACAATATAATAAAATGATGAGAAGAACAAATAAATACATTGATATTTTGTAGTTGCAAAAGGATTATATTTACATTTCTTAGACATATGAGTGTTCTCAAGCTCCCATATAGCTTCTGTCTGTATGTCATTTCACATTTTTAGCTGCCTGTAACCTGTACAGATAAAACCATTGTATCACTGGATAGACTGCCACAACAGGAAGGCTATCTCTGTGTTTTCCCTTTCTGAGAATTATGCAAAGCATAAGCTGTGTTTCCTGAAAAAAGCTATAATTTAACACCTGAATTCTGGGATAGTGACTATTCTTTGTCTTCAAGAGAGATCCATCCTACCTAAAAAAAAGCACACCAACGTAAGATATTTGAAATAGGAGCGACATCAGCTGAGATTTAGGTAAGATGGTATAAAGTAATGGGCACTTCCTCAGGGTGAAGTGCCTTTTAAAGGAACTCTGTTTATTCAGTATAGTGGAACCCCGCAGTGGCTATATTTCAGGCTAGAATTGCTTTGTAATACAGCTGCACTTGCAAAGTGATTAAAGTGATTTTCAGATGTTTAAATGACCTAATTTTTAAGTGTTTGGAATATTCAGTGGATTGAGGAACTTACGAACTTGGTTGCTGTGTGATGACATTTGGGTTCATAACGCCAACTTGTTTCTGAAAATGTTATCAGTTCAGGTGAAATAGTATAATAGTGGGAATTTTATGCCATCATGTCAGAGCTTTATTCCCACCTTTATGTCAGAGCTGATTCATATTTGCGCAAATGAAGGTTCAATACGATGCACAAAGCTTTTACATAACATACACTAATGAGTGTTGCACCAGTGTTTTCAAACTGCAGACTGTATCATCAAAACACATGCTACTGTGAGCCCATTTCTTATTTATAAGACATCATTCTTCTAAAAGAGTGGAACACAATCTTATTGATTAAAATAGACAGGATGCCTGAAACCAAATCTGAATCACTGGACCTGTTTTCATCTAGTATTACTAAACAAAAGAACATGTCCTCTGTTTTGTAAAATACTTGGATTTGTACAAAGTAAAGATATCTGATATGGGAAACCTTGTCAGCAGAGAATCATGCTTCACTATCAGAAAAAATAGTGAAAAGGGATAACACTGTTTGTGATCTCCTTCTGCCATGCTACTAAACTTTACTGTGAAGAGAAAGAGTTATAAGACTGTACTGATGATACAGCACACAATTCAGAATGCTAATATGATAGCGTAAACTCATAGAAAGTGTTGTGAGTTTCATAAAAAAATTAATTGCACAAGAGACGTGACATACTTTGAATATGGACTTACAGTATTTCCCCTTTTGTAATTGTCTCTTAGATATTTACTAGTCACTGGAACTTTTCCCCAGATGTGTTACTCTTTTAACTTGTCTCCATTTTGTCAAAAACTGTGACTTACTGGTTGTCAGCATTATTTTCCAGTATAAGGTTTACAATAATGTTCAAAGGCCAATGCATTCCAGCCCCAAAATAAATGTACTTTTACACATCTCTAGTATTAAATTTTTCAATCAATTTCCAAATATATTGACCTCAGCCAAAATCCAACAGTAACAGCAATAAGAACAACAAAAGAATAGGTAAAACTTAAGAATGGAAGATAGAATAGATAAGTACAGAGATGAATTTAAGATGTTCAAACGTATAGCTAAAACAAACCGTTAATTGAAATATGACTTCACAGTTCCTTTAAAATTCATGGCGCTAAAATCCTCTTAAGGGTGGTTTTATTTATTTATTTATTTTTTCCCCAATGTTTAAAATAATCATTTTTCTCTGGCCATCTCAAGATAATTTAAGCTTCCTGTTTTTGTTGTTCAGATTCAAATTGGATGCTACATAGAATCCAAAAGGTAAGTGAGAGGTTGACCAAATAAAGAAGAGTAGACAATAAGAGTTAATTGTTTTCTAACTATTTTTTTCTAATATTCTCATGTTTGTTAACAAAACATTTCTCAGAAGAGTTTATGTGATTTGTTAACTGTGAAACATAATTCAAAATTTAATTGCTTTTTACTGACAAAAAGCTTATATTTTACTGGTTTTGTTTGTAAAGTAGACTACTCAACCTAGTGTTCAGACTGTAGAACCATTTCCAGACTGACTGTGTCTTGCTTTAAATGTCTGTCAGTTTTTAAGAGGCACTTTACACAACAACCTTGATAACAGGCTTTAACTTTTGGTTAGCCCTGAAGTGGTCAGGCAGTTATACTCAATGATCTTTGTAGGTCCTTTCCAGCTGAGCTATTCTGTTCTGATCTGTTCTGTTCTGTTCTATTCTATTCTATTCTATTCTATCCTATTCTATTCTATCCTATTCCGTTCCGTTCCGTTGTCAGAAGATACTGAATAGCAAGTTTTTTAATTGTGTTTTTCATGTATATTATCTTCTATTGCCATACACATTTCTTCTACAATGAGGTAGAAGTTATGTTACAGAAAGTCCTCTGCTGCAGATTATTAATCAATAATAGAAAATGGGGAATGAGTTTCAATAATCTGCACATATCGTAGAATAATAGAATCATAGAGTCACAAGGTTGGAAATGACCTACAAGATCATCTAGTCCAACCATCCTCCCATCACCATTGCTACCACAAACTACTAAACCATATCTCGTAGCTTCTCATCCAGGAGCCTCTTGAACACTGCCAGGGACGGCGACCCCACCACCTCCCTGGGCAGGCCATTCCAGTGCCTGGCCTCTCTCTGAGAGAAAAAGTTTTTCCTCATGTCTAATCTAAACCTCCTCTTGTACAACTTGCGTCCATTTCCTTGGGTCCTGTTTGTTGCCTGGGAGAAGAGGCCAAACCCCTCCTCATCACAGCCTCCCTTCAGGAAGTTGTGGAGTGCATTGAGGTCTCCCCTGAGCCTCCTCTTATCCAGACTGAACAATCCCAGCTCCCTCAGCCGCTCCTCATAAGACTTGTGCTCCAGACCGCTCACCAGTTTCGTTGCCCTTCTCTGGACACACTCCAGGGCCTCAATGTCTTTCTTGTAGTGAGGGGCCCAAAACTGAACACAATACTCAAGGTGCGGCCTCACCAGTGCTGAGTACAGGGGGATGATTACCTCTCTGCCCCTGCTGGCCACACTATTTCTAATGCAGGCCAGGATGCCATTGGCCCTCTTGGTCACCTGGGCATATGATTATGAAGATTACATTCTTAAGGGTAGCATGTTTGTTGAGTCACCCAGTTGAACTATTTCTCTAGTACTTGAGGTAAATATCGTGCCTTGCAGACAACTTCAGATTTGCCAGATTATTGTGATTTATATAGTGAAGAGTCTAAAAATTGCCAAAAGTATTAATCCTAGCATTCTCCTAGAGAAACTGGCTGCCTGGACAGATACACTCTTTGGTGAGTAAGGAACTGGTTTCATGGCTGGGCCCAGAGAGCAGTGGTGAATGGAATTAAATCCAGCTGGTGACTGCTCACAAGTGGTATTCCCCAGGGGTCAGTATTGAGGCATGTCCTGTTTAGTGTCTTTACTGATGACCTGGATGGTTAGTGGTGGGAGTCGGCCTCCTCTCCCGTGTAACTAGTGATAGGACTAGAGGGAATGACCTCAAGTTGCATGAGGGGAGATTCAGGTTGGATATTAGGAAAAATTTCTTCTCTGAAAGTGTGGTCAGGCACTGGAACAGGCTGCTCAGGGAGATATTGAAATCACTGCCCCTCGAGGTGTTTAAGAAACATTTAGATGTTGTATTAAGAGGCCTGGCTTAGTGAGAAAATATTGGTTGTAGGTGGATGGTTGGACCGGATGATCCTGGAGGTCTTTTCCAACCTTAATGATTCTATGATTCTATAATCCTGCTTATCATGCAATACATGTAACTTTATATAATATGCCTTGATAGAGTTATTTTTGTAGGTAACTTTATTAGAAATTGTTATACATTCACTGCATTACTGTTTCATAAGGCTTCCAAAAGAGTTATAAGCTTGGCTGAATCACAACCACTAGAAGTTTTTTATTATATTTTTAATGCTTTTATCTGGTACATGGATAGTAAAAGGCAAATGCTTATTTATTCCTTTTTCTTAATTTCGATGAGTCAAATAATTTTAAAGATAGTAGTGGGAAAGTCACTTTGAAATCCTGATTTTTCTTCCTTCTTTTCAGTCAGTCTATTGCTGAATGATATCCTTTGAGTTATATCAGTGGATTATTGGACTCCAAAATTAACTGTTAATTTAATAAGTATGATAGCAAGCGGCACGACAGATAGTTACATTGTAGTGCTTTCTTTCTAATCCCTGAAATAATTCCTAGTTTTACAAAGTAAATAAACTTGGAAAATCACTATTTTAATTGGATTATTTGTCCAGTTATTGCTCATCTCAAGCAAGCATAAAAATATGCAGAAGAGGTTTTATGTCTTCCTTAAAAAAAAAAAAAGTTTTTTTTTTAATTTTTTTTTTAATGTTTCTATCATGAACTATCCTATCACAGGAAAATTATCTCCTTGTTTAATTGTTATTCCTTCTCCCTTCCCTACTCCTCCCCACTCTGGTATATGTTTTAAGTTTGATAATTACATTCAGATATAGCAGAGATCATTCAAACTACTTTAACAAAATTATTATAATTTACAAAGGGAAAATACTAATTTATCCTGAATATTTTAAGACAGCAGCAGTATCTCTACTGTGATCTTTGCACTTGTATTGTATTAGAGTATCAAGAAATTGACGTATTTTAAATATTACGCTTTTAAAAATGAATGTAGTGATGACTGCTCTTACAGCCACTAGTGAGACAGATTGCGTAGCTATTAGACACATGACAAGCAGCACCTAGGTGTAACACCTTAGCTAATTGATTACTTGTTAGTAGAAAACTAAGTCTTCAGTGCTAAGCCTGATTAAAATGAGAGTGATCTACAGTATCTCCTTTCCATTGTTGACTGTTTTTGTTTTTGTTTTTTAAACCACTATTTCAGAATTGTGTGCAGAAACAAGGAATTACAATCTTGCCTTCTTTGAGCAAGATATTGGTTTATATGTCTTTTTGCATTTGGAAGTTTAAGAAGTTTTTTGAATGGTGCTTGGAATAAAAAAAAAAAATAGCTACTTGCTTTGAAGAGAAGTGTTTATACCTCATGAAAAGATAAATAACGCCTTGAATTGTAATTCTCTTTGGAGCAAGCTTAGGTAAACTATCTGAGTATGCGTAGCATGGAATCCTCTATGCTTTGTCTGTGTTAAGTAGACGCTTGATGAAGCTCCTGACACAGAGCACCTAGTGTTATTCAAAGATACCTGATGCTTTATATTGGTAAGCAATTTAAAGAAATTTTTGCATGATAAACTGCTTATTTCACAGAAGATAATGAGTATCTTACTTCCCAAAAATATACTTTCTACTTCTTCCAAATTTTAGCATCAGCTGATATGGCAACACTATCAGATATTGGAAGAATCGGTTAAACTCAGACACGTAGAGACCAGCAGAGATTAGTGCACATTATATTTACTGTAAATGAGTAGTAGACGAGTTTCTCTGCCTATTAAAGCTAAACTGTTTGCCTGTTGCTACTTCACCGCAGTAAGATGCTCAAGTTAAGTCACATAAAGGACAAATGTTGAGCTAGATTTTAAATCCCCTAGGAAATTTTCTTTGCAGCTTTTATCTGCTGTACATCATACTCTTCATACATAGTCAAAAATCAGTGAACAACGTTGAAACAGTTATTTTGTAAATATAGAATACAAGAAGATATAAAAGTGAAAATATTTCAACCCAAATACTTATACTTGCTGCTTTTAGTCTTAATCATTCCAATAAACAGCAACAGGCAGAAAGAAAACAAAAGACACCTTATAAGAAGACAAAATGATATAAGACAGAATACATGAAAGTGCTTCTGATCACCCCAAGCAGAACTCAAATTAATACCTCTAGCAGCTGTCCTGATCTCTGTGTTTAAGCTTTTAACAAACTTTAATTATATAGAATCTTTGGTGTACCAGGATGCATATGATTGGGATATGAATAAAAGAAATAAACAGCAGAGACTGGCATATGGTTGATGGTACATACATCATATGACTTTTGTAATACTATTTTTTAATCTATTTTAACATTCATGAGAAGTAAATGAGCTTAAAACAGAAATAGAACTGTCTCACTGGATTTGGAACCTTGACTCTCAGTGAAGGTTTTCTTTTTCTACTATTTTTTTCTATTGCAGAAAGTATATTAAAAAACCTTACCACTATAGGTCTTAATTGTCATACGCGCAATCTGCAGTGTATAAGTGGACCCTGTGGATTTTGGTCTAAAACCAAACCAATCAGTTACAAGCTATTTTTCTTTTCTGTTAGATGTTCTTGTGCAATATTTGCATAAATGTAACCATGCTGTCCATCTTTTAACTTTCACTCAATTAATTATACTTCCAGCCCCCTGCTGATGGACAAAAATGAGACTTCATCTGCAAATAGCTTCAGCAGTTTACAGCTTATTAAATGCCAAAATCTAGTTAAGACAGTTTGAGAATTCTCATGTCAGGCATTTCAACATGCCAGTTTTAACACAAAAATCTTATTAACAGGAAAAAAAGTGAGCTTGCTACCCCAAGATGTGGGAAAGAAAATGCAGCAGAATAAAGGTAATGGACAGATAAGATTTTTCTACAAATTATGTACTTAGCATATGTGGCACAGTCTGAGTATGTTTTAATTAGTTCCTCTAATAATGAAAAACATTGGAAAAGACTACCAGTTGACAACAAAATGGTCGCTGCAAATTGCAAACAGCTTTAGTCTACAGTATCACCTTTTGTAATTTATGTAACAATCTGTAAAAACCTTGGAATAAGCAGATTACATACTAAAATTTTCTTAACAAATTGTATGACTCTTTTTGACAGGTTTTACATTTTGCATCAAGCATCTGGTGCTTTCATTTTTAGTACATAGTGTTCTGGTATACTTTATACCATGCTGTGCTGATCCTTGATTTAAAACAGAAATAGAGAAGCGGCATGGTTTACAGGGAAACTGAAGTGTGCCATGCTCCAAAATAAATCCAATACACAGGTTCACACTCTAACCTTGACCAGATCACTTAACCTGCTTGAACTTCAAACAATCTCTCTTTGAAACTGACTGTAATCAAGATCTTATTGAAAAATAAATACTGTGAATGAATGTCCATTTCACACCTCATATGAATTGTGAAAAGAGGAGTAACAAAATTCCTTGTATATATTAAATGCTACATTTCTTTTTTCCTTTTTTTTTTTGTTGCTGTAAGATTATAAACACTCCTTTAGCTGTCATTTGTGAAACGTGTAAACATGTCAGTCAAAAAAAAACAAACAAGCAAAAACTTTAAAATCTAATTTTAGTTTCAGTCGTGAAGTATATAATTTAAATTATTTTCCTTATTTTTGGGGGGGAGTGGAGGGAGGGAGGGAGGAAAGAGGAAGGAAAATGTCCAAGCTGAAAGATTTTTTTCTTCCCAAAAAATCTCGTAAAAAGTTCTGACACATTATCTGGGTTATTGTGACATATTGTGTCATGTTTGTAGTCTCATAAACTAATGTGACTGAGCTGAACATGACATGACAATTAATGGCAGAAATGTCAGGAATTAAGAGAAATAAATATAATTTGTGTCCAGTCATATAGCAATTACCAGTTCTATTAGGAAGTGCTTAGATTTTTCATATTAAATGAAATGGAAAAAAAAATTACAGTGCATAATATTGTATTAGTTCCTTAATTTATCATTAATGGTCATATTGCCCATTCTTTAACACCATCTTTAATTTCTGAAATTATATTCCAAAATAGTATACACTAATGACCTCATGTAGAAGAACAGAGAAATTTGGTGATCTATATTAAGAAAGATACTCCTCAACAAGAAGACCCAGTACTCAGGCTGTTCCACATGAAATGCCCCTTGGGCTTCTGCTGCCTGTAGTTTGAATTCTCACTGTTAGCAGTGAGAAAATATCATATCATATCATATTTGAATATGTAAGTGCACCTCTAAATAAACTCATAATCAGAATAAAGGGCACACATGAAATATGTTCCTGTTTTGCATGATGCTGTTGTTAAATTTCTGTTTCTGTCATTTATTTGTATGGACAATATACTCAGCAGTTTCTAAGTGTCTTGTCCAAAACAGGTTAAATTTTTTTTAAAAATAGACACAAATAAATGATATGGCAGAGAAGTCTTTTCTATTATATCACCTTTATTATGTCTCTTTTGTTAGCTAGCTTCTTGTGAATATAGCAGTGGCTGCAGGTACTGAGGAAATTTTTTAGAGATAGGCAACCTGTAGGAGGATGATTGATCACCATTGCTTCTAAACATCATAGGAAGTACAGAATAATTGCAAGAGATGTGGATAAAAGAGGTTGAGTCTAACATGGTTGGTGGAGTATCTTCAGGCAACAAAAAGAAGACCAGATTCTGGATGTAATCAAGAATGACAGGAAAAGCGTGGGGGTGGTGGCACTGTTACAGGGGCTGCAGAGGAAAGATGAAGTGGTCATTTTCCAGACATCTGTGTTAACTCACAATTGGCATACAGAGGAAAATTATATTTTTCTGTTTTCAAATTTCCTGTTTTAGCATCCTGACAGACAGTTCACCCTGGAAACCAAAGTCTTACCCTCCATCCCTGGGTAGTGACAGTGAGTTTTGTTGCGTGTGTTCTATTTTTTCCCCTGCTATATTGACACTGATGGACCGCTTCTAGGCATGATATGGTAGGTGACACTGTGCCAGTCAGTGTGCCAGTTAGTGCCAACTACAGAAATATGTTTTGTGAATATTGCTGATCCTTTGATGGCAGAAAGTACTGGAAGACAGTACAGGAAAGTGTAAAAATTAAGATTATTTTGGATGCACACTAACCTGTTTTAAAAAGATTTCAAGGAGTTGGTTTCTGCTTAAATTTCTTTGGATTTTGACAAAATTTTCTATGAGAAAAACTGTTGTGAGATTCACTGAGGTCCATGATGAGGAATGAATACTGAAATATTATAAGTACTTTGCTATTGCCTAATATTGATACTCAGTTGTAATTTATGTCAGATATAGTGGAAAAGATTTATTCAATCAGGAATGAAATGTAATTCGTTTGAGACAGGATTGAGGTAATCCTCAGGTTGGGAATGTAGGAAGGATAGCACGCAATATATAGCAAAGGTATATTTAAAAAGCAGAAGTCCAAAGGAAAATTGGGAGCTTATTAAAATTTTCCTTATATATAATCAAACTTCATGTGTGAGATTATATGATATGAGTACTAGCCTTGTCTCAAATTGGAAAGAGATTTCCTATACCTCACTCTTGCTGATTACAATCTGGAATATGACATATAATATTTCATACTATAAGTGATAATTTATTTTGACTTACTCAAGCCTGTTTGGATTTATGAGAAGAATTATGTGTTGGTTTGTTGTTGTTTTTTTTTTTTTTCCTGTGTGGTGGTTTAACCCCAGCAAACAGCTTGCTCACTCTCCCCAGATGGGGTGGGTGAGAGAATCACAAAGGCAAAAGGTAAAAACCCATCCATGAACACATAGGTTGAGATAAAGTCAGTTTACTGGGTAAAGCAAAAGCGTCATGGGCAAAACAAAGAATTAATTTGGAATCCCATTGGAGGCAGCCAATTCCAGAAAAGCAGGGCTCCATATTTCTTGGGCAGACAAACACCATAATTCTGAATGTCTGTTCCTTCCTCCTTTGCTGCAGCTTTTATTGTTGAGGAACAATGTCATGTGACATCATATGGTATGGAATATTTCTTTGGTCACTCTGGATCACCTGTCCTGTCTGCGTTCTCTCTAAACTTCTTGTGCTCCCCCATCCTGCTCACTGGCATGGCAGTACAAGAAGCAGAAAAGTCACTGACTGTGTAAGCACTGCTATGTAATGTCTAAAAACATTGGTATGTCTCTACTATTTTTCATCAGAAATCCAAAAGAAAGTGAGACTCTTTCCCATCCAAAATTATTACATTTTTTTGCAATCCAAGTTCATACACATCCTCCCTTTTCCACAATATTTTTGTCTTCTTCACACAGAAATTGTGTGAAAGGAAACAGCTATTACAAGTATTTTTGTATGTCTTTGAATTCTTTTCTGCATGGGTTGTTACTGCAAAATGCAGTAATATTTTTTCAGCCTTGACAATTTTTCTTCTATGGTGAAAACTTTATTTTACATATATCAGTAAAAGGAATCTGATAAAGTGAAATCTTTAGAGAGATGATACAGTAGGATTTATCTCATATTTATATCTTTTTCTCTCCCAGTATATTTCATGATTTTGACGATCATGCAAGTCCGTCCTAGAATGCAAGAACTGTGCATTTTCTTTCTTTCTTTCTTTCTTTCTTTATCTAAAAGTTATTCTCCCCTGTATTTCAATAAGTTATAGCACTGTAGAATTATATAAAGTAGAAAAATGTTTCCACCTGTAGCATGAATATAACAAACCTGATTGTTATTACAGAAGCAGCAGAGTTAAAACATATTAGGAGAGCAACATAGGCATTGTTATTAAAAGTTCCCCAAATGCTCTTTGTTTAATGCTATAATATATTCTAAGCCAAGATATATGCTTCATTAGTTGTGAAGGTGTTGGCACTTGCTGCTTTATTGCCAGAAAGAAATAATAGATCATAAAGAACAAGAATGTGTAAAGGACTGAAGAACAGTAATCAAATAGATACGTTCATATGCAAACACAAAACATAATAAGGATACATATACACCTGTTTTTAAACATATATTTAGATATAGGTATATACACCCTTTCCTCAAAAAGCTGGTGAAGAAATGTGCATATGCTTATT
Source organism: Pavo muticus (assembly GCA_016647715.1). Taxonomy (NCBI): domain Eukaryota; kingdom Metazoa; phylum Chordata; class Aves; order Galliformes; family Phasianidae; genus Pavo; species Pavo muticus. The sequence goes on along the minus strand of JACDJE010000257.1, from coordinate 296,267 downwards.
TTTAAATGTTTGAATTTCATGAGCATGTTGGACATTCTCAACAATGTAAGTTACATGTAGTGTTAATATGATATTTCAAATGGCAAAGCTGATTAACTATTCAAACTGATTAACTATGAGGAAATGAAATTGCTCAGACGTTTACTATGCAACAAGTTCTTAACAAGGGAAAATTCCTTCTATAAACAACTGTAAACTATTTAACTGTTAGAATAAAATATTTTGATTCTGTCTTTCTTGTTGCAGAAATGGGAAGAGCATATTTTTAGGCACTGAATGACAGTCTTTATATTAACTTACTTACACCATTAGAACACAGAATGGATAACTGAACCATCCAGATATCTGGACAACAAGCATTATTTCTCACATTCCAACTCCTATTATTAATGTTTATTATTACTAGTTTTTATTTATTACTGTAATGGCAGACTAATTAAGAGACGGCCTCATTTGCAAAGGAATGTAATAATACAGATATGTTTGTACCCTAATGAACCTGCAATAGAAAGGTAACACTAGATGAAAAGAAGAGGAAGCAGAGAAGGAAAGCAAAAGCAATGGTGAATGCAAAAGGAGGGAAAGAATGACCATAGAAAAGTAGTTGACAGAACTCTGAAGGTATGAAAGGAAGGCAGCAAGAATGATAAACTTTCTTGAGAGTGGCAAACATTTTTGAGAAATTGCTGCTTAGGAACGGGTAAGAGAAAATCTGAACAAAATGCTGAAATATTCTGAAGCTAGAATTCACTTACTTTAGCTCTAGACAATGTAGTAAAGTAAGCGTTTCTTACTTGTTCTTACCTAATTTAGGTAAGAACTGCTTCTTTATTTGCTAGTTTATTTGATAAAAAATGCATACAAGAATATACTTGTTGCTCTGTATGATTCCTTTTTGGTTTCCCTTCTCTATCAACATTTTTTTTTCTTGAAAATTTTGAAAATTTTCAACTCTATCTCATAAACAATCTTCTTAAATTCAGACCTTTTAACTTGTTAAGGTGAACCTTATACTAAGGTGCTCAAAATATTATTCATGTGTATATTTACCCTAGATCTCCTCAGTTATGAGTTTGCAAATTTAATGTTTTTAGTCATTTGCGAGTATGCTTGCAGGAAAATGCAGTTCATGCTTTTATACCTCTAGAATGCCTTTATTAGATGGTCTTGCATTAGTGCTGTGGGTATGTAATATCCATCTTTGGACACTATTGTTGCAGAAAAAAAGGAACATGTCAAAAATTGCATCATTTTTCATTTCCACCTAACTCCTTCCCACTCTACTATCATTAATATATCATAAGTCACATACCAGAAACTCCTGACTTGGACATTTTTATGTCTGAGATTTTCCAGTCCTTGTTGGATTTGTGTATCAACCTACACTTTGACCTTGGGCAAAAATCAAAACCTCAAGGATCAAATATCTCAGAAATTGATTTTTTCTGGTGATATTTTTTTGTGTGCTTTTTCCAATTCTTATAAATTTAACTGGTTGAACACATGTATTCCAAGACCAGTAGATGTTTAAAGAGTCATATTTTTCACTCCTTGTCTATAGTTTCACTTATATCAAGCCACCTGAAAGTTAGAAGCATAAAATTTGTATAATCCAATGTCAACTCTCTGAAAGTTTATCACGAATATAAAATATTTTTTTATGCAATGGAATCTACTACTAGCAGAGTACCCAGGGTATCATTGGCCCTTTGGGCTGCCAGGGCATACTGCTGACTCATACACAACTTGCCATTGACCAGAACTCTCAGAACCCTTTCTGTAGGTCTGCTCTCTAGCATCTCATCCCTCAGTCTGTATGTATACCCAGGGTTGCCCCACAGCATGTGCAGAATGTCGCACTTGCTCTTGTCAAATTTCATGTATTTGGTCATTTTCCTGCACTTTAATTTCTCAAGATCTTTCTGCAAGGCCCCTCTACCCTCAAGGAAGTCCCTCCCAGTTTATTCTGCAAACTTATTATATATATAATATATTATTATATATTTGAGTCCTGCATCCAGATCATTTATGAAAACTTTTAAGAGAACTGGCCCTAAAATGGAAGCATGGAGAACCCCACTAATGACTGGCCACCAGCCTAATGTAAACCCATTTACTATAACACTTCAGGCTCAGCCCATCAGCCAGTTATTCGCCCCTTGTATTATGTGTTTGTCTAGCTGCATGTTGGACGTTTTGTCTACAAAGATACTGTGAGAAACAGTACTGAAAAGCTTTTCTGAAGTCCAAAAAGATAACATCAACTGAATTCCCTTGGTCTACTAAGTGGGTAACCTTGTCATAAAATGAAATTAAGTTATTTAAACTGGACTTTCTCCTCATGAATAAGTACTGGTTGTGACCAATGACTGTGCTGTCTTTCAAGTGTTATTCAATAACTTGCTTTCAGGTTGACATAACGGTTTCCTCTCTACTCCTACCAAACAGTTTTTCATATCTTGTCTTCTCATTTGCCTGTTAGATACTAAGATGGCTTCAGTGGCACAATCGCAATTGTAAAAAAGCCTAATGAAGGATATATAAATATAAATATTCACCTTAGTGATACTAATGATAGAATATAGTGCCAGTGAAGACAAAGACTCCATAGACTTTCCTGACACTGTTGCCAGTAAGCACACAGTATTAGAACAGTGAATCTTTTTCTAGAACCTATCCCTAGCTAGGGCAAAGCTTTCCAGGTTTGATCAAGCATGTTGAGCAAGTACTTTTCATGAGATGAAGCAGCACTGGGATCCCCTAAAACAAAAGTGGCTTTATGTGATACTTCTTTTTTGGTAGATACAAAAGTTAGTGAAAAGTTAAACTTGAACAAGATCACTGAAGTGTATGATAACAAACTAAAATTAGGGAAAGTTTTCCTGAGGCAAAACATGGCTTATTGCATCTAATTAACTTTCAACTTAGGTCTTACTCTGAAAAAGTATCTAAGTAAGTCCTAAAAAATTTGCATATACAACAGAATCTTAAAGTGTAGAATTACATGAGTGGTTTTTCACAGTACTAGTACTTGCTTTTTCCACAGTGATATTATTATTTTTCAACATTCTTTTCCAGCATTTATTATTGAGTAGTTGATGAAAATCCTGGTCTGATCTGGGAATCTACAGCTCTTGTGTTCTATGCATGTAAAAAAAAATCTTCCATTTAAAAACACACACGCTCCCATACGTGCGTGTTTCAAGTGAAATGTTAAGATAATAGGTTATAATATACCTAGGTTAAGAATGACAGAAAATAGCATATAAGTTAAGTAGTTAACAGGCAATTGTAGTACAAAAAAGTACTCAATTCCAACTCTAAATATCCTCATTTTACATCTGTGTCTTAAGTACTAGATTGCTGATGATCCAGTAAAAAAAAATAAAAAAATAAAAAAGCTTATAACCACTGAGAAAAAAATTCATAGCTGACCATAAGTAGAATAATAGAATCATTAAGGTTTAAAATGGCCCTCCAGCCATTTTTTTTTACCCTATATAGAGTACACCTGCTCTGGCTGTGGGCTGCCAGCCTTTCCAGGAGAATGCTGTGGAGGACAGAGTCAAACGCTTTAAATGACCAGATTGCAATTGCATTTCAACATCCATTGTGGGCTTCTCTATCTTTAGTCCAAAATTAACATAGCCCTTACTTTCTAGCTTTTTTTTTTTTTTCCCAGTGACTTTCAAATAAAGACTATTTGCTAAGTGTTGTAACTTTTAGTCTCAAAGTCCCTGACATGAACAGTTGAAAAATGCCTAGAAAATAAACTGTGGCTGGAATACTGTGGGCTTGAAACTTGAGGAAAAAGGTGACTTTCAGAGATGCTGAGTATGATCAAAACAAATTAATCAGTGTTGGAGAGAATTAAGTAGGTTTGGGAAAACTACCTAAAGTTTTGCATGAGCTCAACAGGAGAAGCCTGTGCAGCAAAGTGAGTAGTTTAAACCATGTAGCTCCGTGATAGACTATCTGGAAGTGAAGAATCTGAATAAATCTGGTCTCAAATTGAAACTAAGTGTTCAAAATCCAAATAAATAAATGTTGCTGAATGTGCTTTCAAATAGTACCGAATAATTATTCTACCTAATATATCTGATGGATATACTTTCGCTTACTGTATCAAAGGAAAGGAAAAGTGAAATCTAGTCACTTCCAGATATTTTAATAAATTCTGTTAGCAATCTTAAAGAAAAGTTATGTATATATTTCATCTTTGAAAGAGAAATGTGATTTTATAATAACATTTTATTACACCATGAGATCAAAATGAGTATCAGATGCTGCTGACTTTCTACAACATTTTTTGTTGATTACACATAAATTGTTACGGCCATACCTTGGCTGAAGTTGGAGGCATTAGAGTTCTGCCTGTGTTGTGCTATGCAGGAATCACTTGAAGGAATGGAAAATACGTAGGTCATTCTGAAAGTAATGCCTCCCGTTTATTTTCATGGAAACTACAACAAATGCAAATGGCAAAATCACACTACTTGATAGAGTAAATTCTTAGCTACAAAATACTATTTTTCAATACGTATTTGCCACCACTAGCTATGCATTTTCACTGGGAATAAAGTACCTGCATTCTGCTCTCGTACAAATTGGCACTAGTGGAGGTGACCTACTGTTACTGTCACCATTGCTTAAGCACACCATCCAGTGCCTCACGGTGCTCACATCCACTGTTTAGTTCTATGTTCAGCAAGCATCAATGAATATCAGTGGGTGCAACTTTCTCCACATGGAGAAATTCAATGATGCACTTCTGCTTCATATGCACTTCCATATCAGATGCTATTTTGTCAGACTGCCCCTCTGCTGTCATGTAGCACACAGCAACAAAATGTAATGGAATACTGGTAGAAAGTTCAACCTGTACTGCTGTACTACCAACATCTGCTTCTGGTGTCAAGGGCTGACATAATAAAATAGGAGGTATTTCTTTTGGAGAAGCTGTCGGTTAAAGCAGTGGACAGCTTTTCCCAGGATTTCATTTCAGATCTTCTCCATAAATGTTTTTTTTGCTTGTGTATGAAAATTCCTTGAGCCTTGGTGCTCCAGGAGCTTGTTTCTTTCTTCAATTTAATCCTGTGTTCACAGCAGTTTCAAAAGACTTTTTTTCTGGGAAATTTTTAAGGCTGATTTTTCTAACTATTTCTTTGCCTACTGGTTTAGAGATGTTAAATGTAAAATTACTACATTTTAATTAGTATAAATAATATCTCTGTACTAGACACAGGATGCCCTTATTCTACTTATTTTCATCATAAAATGTAGTTTTTCAAGAACACATAATTAGATTGTTTTAATCTTATCATTTTCAGAGGCATAGTACAGTAATTGGCTTTCTTTCCTCTTCTTTTTAGTTGGAAGTTTGCTAAAGGATCAATGGAGAATATATTTTTTTATTCTGCAGCATCAATTACAATGACCCTGGGTGTAAATTTATTGATTTTTCTTATTAGAACATTATCACCAGTTATTCACAGCATGATGTTTATTAATTAGTAAGGAAAATAATGCTTCATTTGTGCAAAATATTCCTTTTAAGTTCTTTACCTAACAAATTCATAGCTATATGAAATCTACTAATTGTATTCTGCCTTTATGAACCACCATGCAGCCATGCAGTATTTCATTCTCTATTCTGTTTGTTTTTCCTATAATCCTGAAAGAAGTTAGAATTATGTCAGCTACAGATATTAGGTAATAGAAATTGCTATTTTTGACTACTGACTTGCAGAAGCTATGCAGCTTCCTGCATATTATACTAATGGTAGCTTCTTTATTTTGAGAGGAAAGTAATTGGATGGAATGGAATGAAGAAACAAAAAACATATGTTCCCCACCTCCCCCCCCCTAAAAAAAAGAGGATAATGAGAAGAAGAAGGACAATAAGAAGTGAGATAAGTAGTGATTCCAGCTAACATCTGTATTCTCTCTTTCAGTGGTGTCTAGGGAGCTCAGTCCATGACATTTTAGTTAGTTAGTAGATGAGTAGAAACTGATGAAATATTTAGAATATTATTTATTTTTTCCTGTAAATTAGATTATTAACAACACCTTTAAGATGAGTGAATATCATTTATACCACAGTTGTAGGGCATTTTAAGTTAAAATAATTTCTTTTAACAAGACAGAATGTGTAATTCAGCATAGTTAAAATTCATATCAATTGTAGAAAAAAAACCTGACTTTGGATTCCAGAGTTTGAATGACAAAGAACAAAAATTTATTCTTATTGGTCAATCATGGAATCATAGAATCATAGAATCCCTAGAGTTGGAAGGGACCTCTGAGGGCTATCTAGTCCAACTCTCCTGCAACAAACAGGGACACCACAGCTAGATCAGGTTGCCCAGGGCCTTATCCAGCCTCACCTTGAAAGTCTCCAAGGATGGGGCGTCAACCACAATACTAGGTAACGTGTTCCAGTGCCTACTCACCTTTACTGTAAAAGACTTTTTCCTTATATCTAACCTAAATCGACCCTCCCTGATCTTGAGGCCATTTCCCCTTGTTCTATCACCACAGATCCTGATAAAGAGTCTGTCCTCTCCTTTCCTGTAGCTCCCCTTTGGATACTGACAGACTGCTATCATGTCACCTCAGAGCCTTCTCTTTTCCAGGCTGAGCAGCTCCAGCTTTCAGACTGTCCTCATAAGAGAGGTGTTCCATTCTCCGGATCATTTTTATGGCCTTCCTCTGGATGCGCTCCAAAAGGTCTATGTCTCTCTTGCAACTGAGGACTCCACATCTGGACACAGTACTCCAGGTGAGGCCTCATCAGCACAGAGTAGAGGGGCAGGGTCACCTCTCATTTGAGGGCCTCTTGACCTTACTACGTATGTTCTTCATTGTGATCTACCTGTAAGAGCTGGTTGCAAATAAAATACAACGTGATTCCTCTGATATATAAAACATCATAATGTGTATGAGGCTTCTACTTTAGTATCAGATAGACAAAAATCATTACATAGTTATCTTTCTGGGAGCTGTAAACAAATTTTGGTGTAAAAGTCTGGCATAAAAAAGGTTACTCCGGGTGCCCTGAATGTTAATCTGTTAGTATCCAGAACATGAAGTGACACAGAATTGTTATTTAGAATGCATTATTAGCCTCAGATTAGGAAAGTGAACTGTATTAATTAAAAAAATGAGTTGTTCTTAAAATAAAAAAGCAAAAATAGAGCCAGAAAACACCAAAACCAAGTATTAAATTGTAAAGCTGTTATTAGTTTGTTACGTTAAAAAGTTATATTCATAATGATTTGAATAAAATAAATAATTTCTTTCAATAGTTCAGTGTTTCCAGACAAGATATAATGATACCTTTCTGCAATTTTACTTAAATAAAAATCCCACATAAAGCACAGTGTAAACTATATTTAATATATGAGAACTACTTCAGAAGCAATACTTCCCATTTTATTATGTTGACCCACAACATCAGAGGCAGATGTTTATGAAAGTAAAGGTTAAACTTTCCTACCAATATTCCATTAAATTTTGCTGCCCTGTGACAGATGGCAGTAGAAAGGCAGCCTGACATACAACTGCATATGAACCAAATGTACGTAATTGAAGTTCTCCCTCTTGAAAACGTGACAACCACTGACATTCATCAGTGCTTGCTGAACATTTATGGGGACCAAACAAGTGGATGTGTGCACAGTGGGGTGGTGGGTGGTGAGTTTCAGCACAGGTGACAGCAACAGTAGGTTGATGTTCTGACCGGAACAGATTTGTATGAGAGCTGCATGCAGGCTCTTGTTAATCTCTGGCAAAAATACATAGTTGGTGGTGGCAAATATGTTGAAAGATAGTGTTTTGTAGCTGAGAGTTTTCTCTATCCAGTAGTGTGATTTTGCTCTTTGTATTTGTTGTAGTTTCCATGAAAATAAATAGGAGGCATTACTTTCAGAGACCTATGTATAAAAATAAATTGATCTTCATTGGAATACTTGTATGGGAAACCCGCTTAAGTATGCTTTTTAGAATTGCAATATAATGAAGATAAAAATCAGACCTTAACTAGAAACGTAGGATCTTACATTGAGCAGTAGTACGGGACACTTCTGTCCCCTGGAACAATCATTCTTTTTATCAAGCACTGACATTGTAATTCAGTCCTGAAGGCAGTTTATGGTATCAGCACAATCCTCTGATGAATCAGATTCCATATATGATTGGACACGTTAACATTAGGGTTACTATTGTCTATATAATTTCTACATTATATTTTTCTTTTTTTATTAATCAGAAGGAGTTTCTTGTGCAGAGCTCTGAGGGTCAAATCTAGCCATATTCTATTATATATGTCATTATCAACATTACTGATTCTTGAAATGGATTTTTATTTTTCTCTGCTATTTAAATACATTATTATTATTGAAGTTTGCATGAAAAGCAAAACATAGACATTGATTTCCCAACTTGCTTTATTCATGCAATATATTCAGTAAACATTAAGATATCCACTGACCTCAGCAATATTACTGTTGATGATTTCATCGAATACAATGGTGGATGTTGATTCATAAAGTACAACTCTTATTTATTAAAAAAAAAAAATGGAAACATTATTATATTAAAATCACACTAACTTATTAGTAAGCATGTTTCTATATGTTCTCAAATACTAATAGCTTCAAATGTTGGGGATAGTTGAACATTGGGACTAGCCAATTAGAAATAGTGAAATCTCTTTTACTGGAGAAATAGATTAAAAAACAAAACAAAAAACAACAACAACAAAAAACCAGCAGTACAGTGTATTCTTGCTTCAGTTGAGAAACATAAATTTATGAATTCACTAATTTCAAAGACATTCCAATCCTGCAATACTAGGAGTTGATGTACCTCTTGGAGAAATGAGTTGTCAAATCCTCACTGATTCAATAGAGCTAATCCAATAGTACTGTCTCCATTTAGAAATAGCCTAGAGTTTTAGACTTCTCATTCTTTACTTAGTAAATAACATATTCAAAATGAACTGCAAATTGTTTATGGAAAGTGCTCTATTTGAAAATGTTACATAAAGAAAGTCAGGTGACATATTTTATATATATCTATTTATGAAGAAAAAAGAGATCTAGAAATGCTTTCTAAGCTGTGGATGAAAAAAATGCTTTGTAGAAAGCAAATGTGGAGTCTCAGACTTTAATATCTGCATGGGCTATACATGTTTAAAATGTGTGTGATATAAACAATGCTTTATTTCAGTTAAGACACTAAGGATAAATATTTTTTCAAGTTACTGTACATGCATCAATCTTCTGGAGAACCTTCTCAGTTATGTCCAGGTTGGGGTGTATAGAGTGGGTTTTTAGAATTCCTGACTTCAAAGACAATAAAAAGTAAAGATAAGAGCTTTTTAAAATTACTGTATTTTACCAGAAACTCTTATATTCTTACTCTTGTATTGAAGTGAAAGCATCATTAAAAAGTAAAAAAAAATACAAAAAAACCCAACCTTTTTCCCATTTAAAGATGGATGCTGCAATACCTGCACATTTAGTAGAATATACTGCAGTAATCTGCACACTCTTCCTTAGAATTATCAAATTTGGAGCAGTTTGATGGCTCTGCCAGACATACCAGTTTTTAGAAAATAGCAAGTGCCTAAGAACCCATACAATTATGGAATACATCACCAATCAGCGAAACAGAGATACGAGGAATGATGATCTACTTGATCACTTTCCTTGGAAATGTAGATGCAATATTCTATTGTTTAATGTACATATCTGATAAATACCTGCTCTTTCTCTTTTGACAAGAGGAATGCTCTCAGCTGGCAAGGGTAGTGACATTTCCAGAAAGATGTTGAAAATAGATTGCTTTACTTGGGAGAAAGTGGTGAATGTTCCCTTACTTTTGTGCCAGACAATCATGTAATTGTCTTCGTAATGCCATCCTCCAGGTATATTCCAATCTCGCATAAATGCACAGAAAGTAGTTAATGTAATGAATAAACTGAAGGCGATCACTGAATTAATGAGGTAGTTACAAATTAATTACCATAATAGAGTTAGACCATTCAAAGAAGATCTGAAGTTAGCCTATTTTGTTTAAAGGAATTCTAGAAAGATATTGAATCCAAACCAAATAAACATACAAAAAAAAAAATAATAAAATAAAAAAATCAAAAACCACCACCAACAAGAACTTACAAATATATCTATAAATAAATAGAGTAACTTTGATAATAACAGATATTTATAGTGAGACCATGTTTACTTAATCATTAAGTGATCATCACATCTACTTTCACTATCTGTACTTTTTACACTACAATTTCCAGAATTGACCTGCTTGAATTGATCCAGAATGCCTCTGAACTTAGTTGAACCATTTGTTTAAAAAAACAAAAGAGTAAAACTTTGTATTTTACCTACTCAAAGTGTTCCTTTTCCTTTTAACAAAACAAAACAAATGTTTAAAGTAGGATCTGTACATTCCCTCAGAGGGAAATAACATGAAAAAGAGCTACAGAAACTGAGGCACAAAGGAGAAAAACAATTTATAAATACATGCAAGAGCTTTTCTTTTTTCCGAGTAAATTTCACAATATTTAAATGTGCCTTTCAGCATTAGCAGTAGACTAATTCCATTATCATAATTTATTAACCAGATCTTTTGTTCTGTGTAGTAATACACTGTGTTTCCATGCTGTGTATTTTTTATCCTGTGACCTAATTTGCGTAAAAGGAAACTCTTATAACTCCCTTGTTGAAATGAATAAAATGTTAATGAAGAACTACAGAGAAATCCCCTTTGCTTTAGTTCTTTATTCCCAGGAACATCATCATAAATTTGTTTGCCTGGTTCTGACAATAGTAGTGATGTTCAAGCTGTAGAGTAGCAATAGTAACACTAAATGGTTCTGATGGAAAAGTTAAAGATATTCATGGCACTGTCATTAGGGATGGACTATGGGAAGTTATCTTTTAGAAGAGAAACCTGATGGATTTGGCCACAATCCAGGTTTTTTTGTTTTTTTTTTTTTTTAACATTTATTGTCTGCATTGATAACTTCAATATGAGATATCTTTTCAGAATAGTAAATTGTATATATAAAAAAAAGTTGTAAAAAATATTTTCTCTTCATTGTATAGAAAACTGTATGTTAGTGCACTCCTTCCTTAACTTCTAGCAATGGTGTCATGGCAGAAATTTAAATTTAAAGAATACGTATCATTGCATGTTTTAAGTGATCATATTTTACTTGTTAGTACTTCATTAGAAATTACCAGATACTGTTAGCCTTTGAGAAATTTAAGAATGGATGGAGTGTTAAATAGGATAAGATGACCATATTTGTTCCATTTATATAATTCAACTTTTACTAAGAAACTATATATACACTAGTTATAAATTGTATTCTGACTACTTTGTCAATATTTGCATGAAACTGAAAATACGAATGTTCATTGTAAGTTTAATTAATGATCTGACTGTCTGACACTTTAGGTTTTGCTTTAGACAGTCCTAAGGCACTTATATCACTAAATGTTAGATAATTTGTCATTTCCCCTTCCCTCTAGATTAACAAACTCATTCTAACACCAAAGAGTTATTTCTTTAGAAAGAACTGACCTAAAGATCATGTCACTCGCATTACTGAAATAATAATAAAAATATATTTGCAACTGACTTAGCAGATTATAAGTTTGTCTAATTTGCAAACAATTATTCCTTCTGTATTTTCGAGATAGGGAATTATGGTCATTAAGATTAATAGTTCAGGCAGATAAAAAAAAATTCTAGGAGAAAATGTGGATATATTTGTGCAATATCTTTTCATGTTCTTCGTCTTAGTCTGTGAGACATGAATAGTACAATGAGCAAAACAAGTCACAGAAAAACATCAGCTGTTTGCCTGCTTCTCTTTCTACTAGCATGACTACAGTGGATCATGAGTTCACTTATATTAGCATAATTGACTGGTCCTGTTCATCTGCAATGACTGCCTTTCTTCAGAAAAAAGTGGAATTGTTTAAAAACCTGTATTTTAAGTGACAAGTGCTCATCATGCTCAGAAAGGAGAGGAAATAGCACTGATATGAACCCCAAATCTGTAACTTCATACATACTTTGTAATAGCTCCCCATAAATCCTTTGATTGTTAGGACTGACATATTAAAACAAACAAGTAAACAAAAAACTTAAGAATCTCAGCTAGCAATTTGCACTGAAATCAGCAAAAACTGTAGCATGAAAGTCTAATAGCAAAGGCAGACTGAAGCTTCATTTCAGGAAAAATGGCAGTTGTAAGGCCCTAACTCACCTTTTATTGTCCTAAATACTCCAGGACTTTGAAAGACACTTAGGAAATTTCCTGTTATTCTTACTGTAAAATCATAAAATCACCAAAGCTGGAAAAGATTTCCAAGATCATCCAGTCCAACCATTCACCTACCACCACTATTTCCCCACCAAGTCATATCCCTCAGCACAACATCTAAACATTCCACAGAATCATAGAATCACAGAATCGCAGAACTGTAGGGGTTGGAAGAGACCTCTAGAGATCATCAATTCCAATCATCCACCTATCACCAGTATTTCCCACTAAACCATGTCCCTCAGTACAACACAGAATCATAGAATAGTTTGGGTTGGAAGGGACATTTAAGATCATCTAGTTCCAACCCTCTTTGCTGTAGGCAGAGATACCTCCCTCTAGACCAGGTTATTCAAAGCCCCATCTAGCTTGGCCTTGAATGCTTCCAGGGAGAGAGCATTCACAACCTCTCTGAGCAACCTGTTTCAGTGTCTCACAACCCTCACAGTAAAGAATTTCTTCCTAATACTTAGTCTAAATCTACCCTCTTCCAGTTTAAAACCATTTTGCCTTGTCCTGTTGCTACCTGCCCTTATAATTATGTTCCTTCGCAGCCTTCCTGTAGGAGCCCTTCAGGTACTGGAATGCACTGTAAGGTCTCCTTGGAGCCTTCTCTTCTCGAGGCTGAAAGACCCCAGCTCTCTCAGCCTGTCCTTGTAGGGGAGGTGCTCTATTCCTCTGATCATCTTCATGACCTTCCTCTGGACCTACTCCAACAACTCCATGTCTTTCTTGTGTTGGGGGCTCCAGAACTGGACACAGTATTCCAGGTGGGGTCTCACAAGAGCAGAGTAGAGGGGTGGAATCATCTCCCTAGACCTGCTGGTCATACTTCTCTTGATGCAACTCAGGATATGGTTGGTCTTCCGGGCTGCAGATGCACATTGCCAGTTCATTTTGCATCTCTCATCAATCAAGACTCCTTTTCCTCAGGGCTGCTCTCAAGCCATTCTTTTCCCAACCTGTATCTGTGCTTGAGATTGCCCCAACACAAGTACAGGACCTTGCACTTGGTGTTGTTAAAGTTCATGAATTTGACATGTGCCCACCTCTCAGGCCTGTCCAGGTTCTAAACATCAAAATGTTTCTTGAACACCTCGAGGAACACTGACTCCACCACCTCCCTTGGAAGCCTGTTCCAGCTCCTGACCACTCTTCTTTCAGGGAAGGTTTTCCTAACGTCCAACCTGAACCTTTGCTGGTGCAACTTGAGGCCATTCCCTCTAGCCCTATCACTAGTTACAGGGGAGCAGAGGCTGGCTCCCACCTCACCACAACCTCCCTTCAGGTAGTTGTAGAGTGCAATGAGGTCTCCCCTGAGCCTCCTCTTCTCCAGACTGAACAATCCCAGCTCCCTCAGCCGCTCTTCATAATGCCTGTGCTCCAGACCTCTCATCAGCTTTGTTGCCCTTCTGTGGACACTCTCCAGGGCCTCAATGTCTTTCTTGTAGTGAGGGGCCCAAACTGAACACGGTACTCAAGATGTGGCCTCACCAGAGCTGAGTACAGAGGAACAATCACTTCCCTGCTCCTGCTAGCAGCACTATATCTGATACAAGCCAGGATACCATTGGCCTTCTTGGCCATCTGGGCACGTTGATGGCTCATGTTCAGCTGAGCATTAACCAAACACCCCCAGGTCCTTTTCTTCCACACAGTCTTCCAGCCACTCTCCCTCAAGTCTGTAGCGTTGCCTGGGGTTTTTGTGGCCAAAGTGCAGGACCCAGCACTTGCTCTTGTTGAACTTCATTCCACTGGCCTCAGCCCAGTAATCCAGCCTGTCCGGACTGCTCTGTAGGGCCTTCTTACTCCCAGGCAGATTGATAATTCCTCCCAACTTGATGTCATCTGCAGACTTACTGAGGGTGCACTCAATGCCCTCATCCAGGTCATCAATAAAGATATTGAACAGGACAGGCCCCAGTACTGACCCCTGAGGAACACACTTGTGGCTGGTCACCAGCTGGAAGTGATTCAGTTTACCATCACTCCCTGGGCCCAGCCATCCAGCCAGTTGTTTATCCAGCAAAGACTGTATCTGTCCAAGCCACAAGCTGCCAGCTTCTCCAGGAGAATACTGCAGGAGACAGTGTTGAAGGCTTTGCTGAAGTCTAGGTAGACTACCTCAACAGCCTTCCCTCATCCACCAGATGGGTCACTCAATCATAGAAGGAGATCAGGTTGGTCAACCTGCCTTTCACGAACCCATGCTGGCTAGGTCTGATCCCCCAGTTGTCCCACACATGCTGTGTGATCTCCCTCAAGATGATCTGCTTCATAAACTTTCCTGGCACCAGAGTCAGGCTGACAGGCCAGTAGTTCCCCAGATCTTCTTTATGACCCTTCTTGTAGCTGGGAATCATACTGTCAAACCTCCAGTCCTCTGGGACCTCTCTGTCTGACCAGGATAGATGATGGAATGTGGCTTAGCTATCACCTCTGCCAGCTCCCTCGGCACTCTTGGGTGGATCCCATTTGGCACCATGGGCTTGTGGCAGTCCAGGTGGAGTAGTAGGACTCTTAACTGTTTGCACCCAAATTGTGAGGATTTTATTGTGCTTCCCATCCAAGACTTCCAGGTCAGGGTGTAGAGTACTCCGAAGATAACTTACCTGGCTTTTAAAGACAGACATAAAGGAGGCATTGAAAACTTAATCCTTTTCCTTATCCTCAGTGGTCACATTCTCCACTGCATTCAGTAAAGAATGGAGATTCTCCTTAGCCCTCCTCTTCCTGTTGTAAAAGAGTTTTTTGTTCTCTTTTACCCTAATGGCCAAGTGAGTTCAAGCTGGGCTTTTACTCTTCTAATTTTCTCCCTGCACATCCTAACAACTTCTTTTTACTCTCCTCAAGTTGCCCACCTCTTCTTCCACAGGAGGAAGATTGTATTTTTCTCCTGGAGCCTCAAGAAAAGCTCCCTTTCATCAACACCAGCCTTCTTCCCCACTGGCTCATCTTGTAGCACAGGGGGATAGCCTGCTCCTGCACCTTTAAGACTTCCTTCTTGAGGAGTGACCAGTGTTTCTGGACCTCTTTACCCTTCAGCACTGAATCCCAAGGGACTGTTCCTACCAGGGTCCTGAACAGTTCCAAGTACGCTCTCCCAAAGTCCAAGGCAGCAGTTTTGCTTCCCCCTCTCCTGACTTCAGCAAGAATTGAGAACTGTACCACTTCATGGTCACTCTTTCCAAGACAGTTCCTGACCTTCACATCTCCCACCATTCCTTCTCTGTGAACAGCAGGTCTATCAAGGCACTTCCTCTGGTATGCTCTCTTACCAGCTGTGTCAGGAAGTTATCTTCTATATACTCTGGAAACCTCATAGACTGTTTCTTCTGTAATGCATTGTATTTCAGGGAAGTTGAAATCCCCCATGAAAACAAGGGCTGGTGATCATGCAACTCCTGCCAGCTATTCATAAAATGCCTAATCTGTCTCCTTGTCCTGGTTAGGTGGTCTAGAAAAGACCCCCATCAGGACGTCCACCTTGTCTCTCCCCCTGGTCCTTACCCATAGAGACTCAATCTTATTCCCAGCCTCAAGCTCAACAACATCAAAGCGCTCTCTAACACAGACAGCCATGTCATCACTCCCCCTTCCTTGCCTGTCCCTTCTGAAGAGCTTATAGCCATCCATTGCAGCACTCCACTCATGGGAGTGATCCCACCATGTTTCCATAACAGCAACTAAATGTGTCTGCTGCACAGGAGCCTCCAGCTCCTCCTGTTTGTTACCCATGCTGCATGTATTGGTGTAGATGCGCTACAGTTGAGCCCCTTGCTTCATCTCCAGTCCCATCATTGTTCCCCTAGGCTCATCTCTAGCAGGCCTGGTTTTATCCCCTTCCCTCTTCATATCTAGTTTAAAGCCCTCTCAGTGAGCCCTGCCAGCTCCTGGGCTGGGATCTGTTTCCCTCTTTGAGACAGGTGAAACCCATCCACAGCCATCAGGCCAGGTGCTGAGTAAACTGCTCCATTGTCAAAGATTAAAAACATATTTGTGTTTGCATCAGCCTCTCAGCCATCCATTTATGAAATGGGTTTTCCTGCTCCTTTCAGTATCCTTCCCTACCACTGAAGGGATAGAGGAAAATACAACCTGTTCACCTGCTTCAGCCACTAACTGCTCTGAAGTCCTTTTTGATAATCCTCAGGCTTCTCTGCAACTTCATCACTGCAGGCCTGAACTATCAATAAGGGATAATAATCAGAGGGAAGAATCAGACCAGGAAGTTTCCTGGAAATATCCCTGACCCGGGCCCCAGCTGTGGGTGAATGCATTCTAGACTGGATTTGATACACATTGATCACACCGATCATTGATGGGTAGTGGGGGAGTATTTTTTTAGCCCTGAAGTATTAGGAATTAAGGTGATGTCATAGGAAACAAGATTAATATTTTTAAAAGATGATACTGAAGTCATGTTACATGCCTCAAGACCTGATATGAAGGCATATAGAGTGCTTGAATAAGCTAAATTTGGTAGTCTTACTCTGTAACAGTTCCAGAGAATAGCCTCTGGGATGAGCTGAAAATACCTTGTCTCTTTACTGTCCAGATCCGTCTCTTTTTGAGACAAGTACTTCTTCAAGCCATAAGCAAGATATTTTGAAAAGCAAGTGAGCTTTATCAGCTAATTAACTTAATGCTTATAGCAGTTATTTTTACTATTAGTTCCTAATTACTTTGAACTCTTCCATGCTGTTTCTATTTCTCCAATCTCATTTGTCATTCTTTTTTCTGCCATATGATATTCTGATTTTGTATTGGCAATATTTCCCAGCTTTATACCATTGGCACATCTCATTTGGAAGCTCTTAGTTTTTATTCCAATGAAATGTATTTCAAAGCACATGCCAGCCTGTGTGCAGACCAGTACTTTAAAAAGCTCATTCTCCAGTTCTTTAAAAGCTCGCAGGAAGGATGTTCTGTTTCACGGTCAGGTTTTGATTGCCATGATGATTCCTGTAGTATTTCTGGCTTTGAAGTGTGAGGTAGCCTCCTGGAAAGGTTCCTTGCTCTGGAATGTCTCTGGATACACTGTTACATACTCAACTTCAACATCTTCAGTTAATCATTTACCTCTACACTGAACATCACTGCGCTTCTTGTAAGCTGAGGTAAAGTATTTGTCTTTGCGCCGTACTTAAATTGATGTCAACTCATCTCTGCAAATTGACCACACATTTTTCCTTCGTGTGGTTTATTATACAATATCATTTCTTTTCTCCTCAAATTTAACTCAGTTTGCCTCGTGTAAATCCTTTTTATCCTTTTATATCCTGACATTTGAAAATTTTATTTATTTGTTATCTTCCTTTTAGAGATGATTTATCATGTGATTATATCTAAAAGCCTTCACTGCAAACTTTTCTTCATGACAACTATTAGAACTTTCATAGAACAGTTCAGCATTTTCTTTTTTTTTTAACTGAAACTTTACTTTTAAAACCATGTATGTGTTAGTTTAACCTTGGTACATATGCTTAGCTAGAGGCTAAGAAAAGAAAGGTTCATTACTAGATGACTCTTATTAATCAGCTGTAAATCGGATGAATAATACTTTACAACCTCTTTGACATATGGTAGGTTCTGCAGCAAGTTTGGCATAATGGTTTCACTTAATAAACACCTGATTAGCATTGTTTAACAGGTTTGGATTTCATGAAAACAGTAAAATGGCCACATTCTGTCTAGTTAATTCCTCATTAGCAGCCTTATATTCACCATGTTTGACAGACTGTATACCAGCTTTGACACAAGGTGACCTCTTGCAAGGGCCCGTTCATCACCCTCAGTCTGTCATAAATGGAGTCAGTATAAATGTCAATATGAATGTGCCATCACCAGAGATTTTTGAGAATTAGAATCCATCTGGTATCATAAAGGTTATTTTTTCAACCTTATCATTACAGACATGATGAAATTATGTTGAGTAGCAGGTAAAAATGTAAGGAGATAAAGCTGCAATAAAATGTCTGGGTGGAGATTTTTATTTAACAGATGTTGTAAAAGCTTAAAGTTTGCACTATGTAAGTCATTTGAGAAAGTAGGGAAAAATAATCCTAGTTTCTAAATGCATTGATGCATTGCTTTTAAATATTAAACAAAAATGAAATATTTATTCAGTTAAAAGCTGTGGGAAAATTTTCACCAGCATAATTTGGATAAATGCTTTTCTAAAATGTATTCCTTTTTTCTCTTTTAACAGTGATTAGAGCTTGACAGCTTATTCACTCTATTTTCTCCGAATGAGTGCTATCCAGGGGCAAATCACATTTAATCCTAGTATGGGTATGGGCAGACAATTTTGTCCATGTCCCTTCAGAGGGACCTGGACAGGCTTGAGAGGCGGGCCGATGCCAAACTCATGAACTTAAACAAGGCCAAGTGTAAGGTCCTGCACCCAGGTTGGGGCAATCCTAACCACAGATACAGGTTGTATGGAGGATGGTTTGAGAATGCCTTTGATGGCCCTGCCTGTGTCGGGGGGGTTGGAGCTTCATGATCCTTGAGGTCCCTTCCAACTCGGGCCATTCTGTGATTCTGTGATTGAGAGCTGCCTCAAGGAGAAGGATTTAGGAGTGCTGGTTGATGAAAGACTCTACAAGAGCCAGCAGTGTGTGCTTGCAGCCCAAAAGGCAAACTGTATCCTGAGTGGCATC
The DNA here is from genome assembly GCA_016647715.1 of Pavo muticus. Classification (NCBI taxonomy): domain Eukaryota; kingdom Metazoa; phylum Chordata; class Aves; order Galliformes; family Phasianidae; genus Pavo; species Pavo muticus. Next base: position 277,247 of record JACDJE010000257.1, on the reverse strand, counting down.
AAGTGTGACCAGCAGGTGGAAGGAGGTGATTCTGCCTCTCTGCTCTCATGAGACCCCACCTGGAGTACTTTATCCAGTTCTGGGCCCCCCAACACAAGAAGGACATGGAGTTGTTGGAGTAGGTCCAGAGGAGGGCCATGAAGATGATCAGAGGAATAGAGCACCTCCCCTATGAGGACAGGCTGAGAGATTTGGGGTTTTTCAGCCTGGAGAAGGGAAGACTCTGAGGAGACGTTATACTGGCCTTCCAGTACCTGAAGGGGTCCTATAGGAAAGCTGGGAGGAACATGTTTATAAGGGCAGGTAACGACAGAATAAGGGGAAATAACTTTCAAGTGAAAGAAAGTAGATTGAGATTAGATATTATGAAGAAATTCTTTACTGTGAGGGTTGTGAGACACTGAAACAGGTTGCCCTGAGAGGTTGTGAGTGCCCCCTCCCTGGAAGCATTCAAGGCCAGGCTGGATGGGACTTTGAACAACCTGGTTTAGAGGGAGGTGTCCCTGCCTGTAGCAAGGGTGTTGGAAGTAGATGGTCTTAAATGTCCCTTCCAACCCAAACCATACTATGATTCTATGATTTTAACTTAAATAAGTGGGGAATCTGGCCTAGTACATCTGTTCTACAGTGTGAGCTCATCCTAACTTCTCTATTGCATCCTCCATCTGACAAAGCATAGTGTTACATCAGGCAGTGCAGCATTCACCACCATGTGGCAAGCATCAAAATAGGAATTATCCACTGCAGATCTTCAACAGATCGAAAATCCTGTGAATTTATTCAAACACAAGTTCGTATCTCAGTATTGCAGTTTTTACCATGAAAAGCTTGGATTAAAAATTGCTATCTTTGATAAGTAATTTCCAAATTAACTACAGCTGGAAATAAAATGTTTGACATTTTGTGATAGAAAGCTGAATCCTATCTTCTGAAAAGTTGATACAAAATTTTAATATTTGCAAAATATAATGCTATTACTGTAAGGCTGCTAATGTAGGTATTGTTTTACAAGTCAGTAAAACAGAATGTAGAGAACAATAGTGTTTGTCTACAGTCTCTGAATAAATTTTAAACTATTGTTATAGTTCTTCAGCTTAGAATTTGAGTAAAGTTTCATGAAGGAGGCTAATCCATAAAACGTTAGCTGTGGTGAAATTCAGACATGCTATTTTCGAAAATACCACTGATGAGAAATATCCTTCAGGACTCTTGTTTTAAAGATCACTTATATGTTTTCCATGTTTGGTGTCATATATGTCTTTAACATACTGGGATAAATCCACTACCAGTTTCAAAAAAAAATTCTGATGATAGTTCAGTTAGATGTTTCGGATGTTTGTGCCCCTCTTGGAGCAGTGCAAGTACAATTATAACTACATAGCAGCTACTTGGGAAATGGTGTAACTACTTCAGCTGAAACAAGATTAAGAAAATGGAAAGCTCTTCAAACTTCATAAGTAGAAGTCCTTTAGATTACAAAAGCACTTTCTTTAAAAACTACTTCAAATATATCTTTTAGTGTCTCTGGAAATAGTTATTCCATTGCCATAGTTTGACAACCTTGATAGGCACTTAAATATGCTTTTACAGAAACACACTGGTATGAGCTCAAGCAGTGTTATTCAGAGGTCACAAAGGCTCAGTCCCCATCAATTCAGATGGCAAAGATGAAAACTATTTGAAATTTTTTTTGTACTTTTGAATTCAGTGTGATTAAAATAATTGATTCAGCACATAATAAGATTGTGGACATTACCAATAGTGTTTTCACTGAATTACCAGTTAATAAAAAGAAAGAAAGAATATATTATGCTGCACGGAGCTATTTTTTGCAAAGCTTTCTAACTCTGTAGGTGAAACTTGAAGTCACTGTTTATTTTGATTCTAATACTGTATCAAGAAGTGAAAACATCTAGTAACAAGGAATTAGTTATTCTTGGGTGAAATTTCCAATGTGATATTTATCATGAAGTATCATTGCTACAGGTAAAGATAATTTTCAAACTCTACAAACTTCCAAAGTTATTCAAAAACTTCTTCAGGCTGTGTATGTTGTGAAGTGCTTTGGTCTCCTGATTCTGAAGCATTGAGGTCTGTCCTTCTTTTGAATCTTGTGTCACTTCTAATGTGTGTTTTTGAGTCCTGCAGAATAAAAAATGAGGGAAGGGTCCTGCTGCCATCTGCTCAGTCTCCAAGCATGAGGAGAGAAAAATGGTCAGATGTGCTACTACATCCAGTAAGTAAGACAAAGACTGTACAGAACATTTTTGTTTTTCAGCAATTCACTTGCAGAATTTAATGTTGTCACAGGAGTAGAAAAGAGCATGTGGCAACAAATTGGTCATGTCTAGAATTAAGTGTTAATATAATGGATCTTCTACATGGAGCACCTCTAGAATTATTTCAGCTTTGGGCTGTAATCTGTGCAGACTTCTGGCTTTCTCAGCTGTACTCCGAAAAAATAAGGGAAATTCAGAAAAACTTAAATAATCTGTACTTCCTCCTTTGTTATTTGACTACAGTAAGAAAGTACTAGAAATAGCTTTTCAGCTTTCTCAATGAACTCATTCTATTTCCAATGCCAGGGGTATCTTTTCACTAACTCCAAAGATCAGAAATACTTCCAGACATCTACTTCATTGCTAAGTGATACAAATTCCAGGATCCAGACTGCTAAAATGGAAGAAATATCTCATTAGTGTTAACAATAATGAGAGCTTCAATCCATCTTAAAAAAATGCTGATTATCACAGAATGAGGCAAGCATATATTTTATTTTAGTTTGTATATTCATCCATATCTAATACAGATGTAACGGTTGCCTTCAAATCACTACAAACAGTCCCATCCACACATATTTAAATATCAAAATAGAACGAAGTTTATTTTCCCAATTGTATATATATAATTTTCATATATGTATAGATTTCTTGAGCACTTTCTTCTAAAAAATTTATATAGAAAAAAAGTAGGAAATAAACTTTGTAATAAACAACCATTCTTACCAGCAACATAGCCTTTCCTTTTGAATGTTCAGTTTCCATTATCATCTTGATAAGTAGCTAATGCTTTGTCAGAGAGTCTAATATCTATCTATCTATCTGTCTATCTATCTATGTACTAGAAAAACACAGGTCAGCATGAGAAGCTGAAAATTCCTTGGCTTAGTGTAAGCACTGCTCTGCAACAACTAAAGCATCAGTGTACTCAGCAAGCTGAGTAATGGATTACATTTTTGGTTGTTCTTTCACTTGTAATAGCTAACTAGTGACCCAAAATACTTCTTAGAGAAGTTTTTAAAATTAAATATTAAGAAAAACTGTATTTGCTTGGATCAGTCACAGAACTGAGTATGCTCCTAATGAGATGGTTGTTGTGTTCTCTGGATTGCTTTGCGTTTTCTATGTAAACCCACATTTATATATTATGCATATTAGCTCATGATGTCCTTGAATTGTTGGTCCCTGAAATGTTGGTCCCTGGAATAATTCTCATTATACACTAATTCCTCATGCACATTTTATGGTTAAATTAGCCTCTGACAAAACCTGTTGTCTTGAATTATGTGTCACACATTAATTGGCCTAACTATTAGTTAATGAAGCTTTTGTTATACTGTCAATTATGTCCTTACTTCAGTGGTATAAATCACTTTTGTATTTTTATTCAAATTGTAAACACAAAGATGTTCTAGGTTCAACTTTTTTATTTGTATTTGTCACTTGGTGGACTTTCCACAATGTCTATACATTTTTTGTCTCTGTAATTTACATAATCACCTTTATGCTTATAATTATTAATAATGATTTTATTATCATTCATTATTTTATAATTATCACACATTACATATGTATTATATAGTGTAATATTTTATGTTATTATATTTAAACTTGTTAATAGTTCTTACTTCTATATGTCTGTTTTTTAATGGTAGATTTGTATTCAGTCATTTAGCACAGTATGATGAATACTTTTATTTCTTGTATTTTTCTTCTGACAGTCACAATTTCAAAATACTGTTCAAATTTACTTGGAGTTTTGGTGTTTGAATCAAAGAGCATATATATAACCTAAGCCTTGGAGGCTTAGGCTTGTTGAATTAAAAACCTCTCTGGGCATGAAAGAAAAGGTTTATAATTGCTTGTTGCAGAGCAGTGCACACTAAGACAGGGATTTTTCAGTTTCTCATGCTGCCCTGCTAGCAAGAAGGCTGGAGGTGCAGAACAATCTAGGACAGAACCAGGACCACTGAGGATCTAGTCAGAGGGATATTCCATACTATATAGTATCATACTAAACAATAAAACTGGGGAGATTTGGCCAGGAAAGCTGCCACTGCTTGGAGACTCTTGCGGCATCAATTTGTTGGTGGTGAGCAATTACATCACTTGCTTTGTTTATTCCTTTTTTTTTTTCCCTTTTCTTTATTTTTCCTTTTCACTTTTTTTTTTTTTTAAATTAAATTGTCCTTATCTCAAGGCATGAGTTCTTGCATTTTTCTTTTCAATTTTCTCCTACACTATACTGCAGGTCATTTGAGTGGGTGAATGGCTGTGTGATGTTAAGCTGTCTTCTAGGTTAAACAACAGTAACTTCCTGTAGAAAGCATAGTCAACTAGTAAGCTGGAAAAGTCAAAGTAATTGTCAGAAAAATCTGTTTTTAAAAGAATTCACACAAAAAGAGAAATAAGAAGTTTTGAGCACTTCTTGGTCACAGTTACCAAAGGAGACCCATACCTTTCTTTATTCAGCTGTCCACTGCCTCTCCTGAACAAGCGGAGATACCAATGAGGAAGAAAGAGGAAAAGAAAGGAAGTCAGTACAGTACAGTGTCAGTAAAGTACAGTGAATTAAAGACAGTTTACTTGAAATTGAAAAAAAAAAAAAAAAGAAAAGAGAAATATAATTCAAAAACCTAAATCAACATTTATTTTCTCTTAGGTTAGAAGGGGCATTAAAGATCATCTAGTCCCAGCCTTTGCGCTAAGAGCATGGTTGTCAGCTCACTTGCTCAGGATGCCCAGGGCCCATCAAACCTGGCCTTCAACACCTCCAGGGATAGGGCATCCACAACTTCTCTAAACAACCTGTTCCACTACCTTACCACCCTATGAACAAAAAATTTCCCCCTAACATCTAACTTAAATCTTCCCTTGTTTTAGTTTAAAAATATTCCCCCTTCTCCTATTACTGTCAGACCGCATAAAAAGTTGCCCTCTCTCTCCTAAATTCCCTTTAAGTAACTGAAGGCTGTAGTGATGTCTCTCCAGAGCCTTCTCTTCTCCATTCTGAGAAAATCCAGCTCCCTCAGCCTTTCTTCATAGGCCTCTGATCATCTTCATAGCTCTCTTCTGGACCCACATCAGCAGCCTACATGTTTCTTGTACTGTGGTCCCCAAACCTGGTTGCAGCACTCCAGATGGAGCCTCACGAGAACAGAGTAGTGGGGAGTAGTCAGCTCTGTCACTCTCCTTTCCATCCCTGTTTTGATGCAGGACACAGCTCGTGTTCTGGGCTGCAAGCACGCCCTTCTGGCTCCTGTCCAGCTTTTCCATCAGAACTCCCAAGTGCTCCTCTCTAGCACCCCTCTAAATGAGTTCTTCTCCCAGTCCGTACTCACATTTGGGATTACCTTCAACCCAACCTTGCACTTAGATTTGTTGTAACTCATTACGTTCCCATGGTTCAACTTTTCATTTTTGTCCAGGTCCCTTTGGATGTCATCCTTCTGTTGTATCAACTACACCACTTAGATTGGTGTCATCAGCATTAAATACTACTATGTTCAGACTCATCCTCACAAAAGTGTGTAACTATGTACTACTGTCTCACCTTTCTTAAATTTCTGTGTAGAAATTTATAACAGCCACACATAAATTAAAATGGGAAAAAAATATCCACAGCAGGAAGTGAGTATGTACTTTGTATTATCTTATGAGGATTTCCTTGTGTTCTCTGATGAGGTGCTGTGTATTCCAGAAAAAGGCTTGGAGATTCAGTGTGTAATATCCTGTCCAAACAGCGTATACTATTAATTAAAATCACACCAGTGATTCTTTAGCCCCGAGGAGCCTCTGTATCATCAATAATCTTCAGAAATTCAGTCTAACTCAGAGAGACAATGTCAAGAATGGTCACTAAATCTTGCTTATCTTTGTCCACATAATTATTTTAATTAACTTGATTGAGATTAATTGTCTTAGTAAGGTAGATACCATGACCCAGTACTTATGCCATTTTTGTACAGCATTTTGCTTTAAAATCTCCTTTAAAATTTCTTCCTCTTTTGACTATCCATACCAATCCACAGTTGTTGACGTTTTCCAACCAATATCTAATATCAGAATCAATATGTACAAAAAGAAAATGTTCAATTTCTACAGAAGATTTTCAGGCAAGTGTTACCTAAGAATAACCACCGGTGAAATGTACAAAACTGGATAAAAACAGCTTAAATCGGTGATATAATTTTAAGTATGGGGTTTGGTCTTCAATACCTATTTTTTAGTGCTACTTTAATTCTCAAATAATGAGCCACAAATTTAGGAAAGGAAAATAAGTCCAATTAGTTTGAATCTAACTAGCTTTATCACAGTGCTAGCCTTGCAATTTAGCAGTTACATTTATGATATTTATTATATTAAGCAATTAATGTGTAATTAGTCACATTCTCAAATGTAGGCAGTTACAAAATGCTTTAGCAAATTTAGAACAATATAATTTGTATCATTAAGGCACATATGCCTCTGGAAGTACTCCTGGACACAACTTTTCCTGCAGAGCTAGCAGGACTACAAAGGAAGTTGCGATGCCTACAGAAATGTTGCTGAACACAACCTTATACTTCAAGCGATTGTTTCTGACAGGTCATAGTAATATAGAACAGTCACTTGAGGCATAAGTTCATTTAATCATGTCCGGTTTATACATATCAGACAAGAAGCTGACCTATAAAAACATATTTTCAGTGGGGCTTTTCTGGTTTCCACTATCTGAAGACTACACTTCAGATGGCTTCTGATTAAATTCAGAAATGACAGCGGTGAATGGAGATGTAATTTTAAGGGCAGACATTTATTCAGCATTAGTATAAAAAATACATATTAAAGGAGATACACTGTTTATCATAATTACTGCATAGTCTATTGCAGTCAGTGGAATCTGAGGTCCTTTTAAGTCTTACCTATAGGAGACATCATAGTGCATTTAATGTTCATTGCCTAGAATTTAAACTTGCCCCAAACCTAGGTATTCATTTCAATGTTACTTTTATGTATTACTGTGCACTTCTAGGAGTTGTAAGGGTAAATTTTCTCCACCCAAGAATTCTGATGAAATCAATAAAATGGAGTTTCCATAAATATCATTGAGAAATTTTAGTGTAGTTTTACTATAATTACATTGAAATATCATAGGTAAGCTTGCAAGTTATAGATTTTAGTTTTAGTGTTACTGTTTTTCTCATGTTTCTGTTCTTCTCCTCATGCTAGAAGAGAAGCCTAACTTAAAAAAAAAAAAAAGAAAGAAAGAAAAACCAGAAGAAAATAAATATTCAGTTAAGATTTTGTACTAGATATAAAAAAATCAGATTTTTTAAGAAAAGTTTTGAGGAAAATGGGAAATTATGTTTTATTTCCATTCTTTCATACTTTACATTTTTCGTGTTCTACTCAGCACTATGAGAAACTGCTTTCATGTTTTTATACCTGCAAATAATTAACAAGTAACTGTCACTACAAATGATACTACTTGCATATTGGATTAAATTATATGTATCTACACTAATCACAAGATTAGTTAGCAACATTTTCCCATTTACACCAACACTGAATTTTACAGTTGGTTATGGGGATGGAGTTGCTTCCTTGATAGTGGGGGCTACTTAAATATCTCACTATTCATGATAGTCTTAAAATCACCTGTTAAAGGGAAATACAGGATTTTGACTATGGTCTAAAACTTGCATCAGTGACTGCTATTGTAACAGGCTGAAATTAACCTCTTTGCACAAGTATTTTATATGATTTTTCTGTAGAACAGAAAGTCATATTTTTTTACAATTAAAAATATTCAGTATTTAGATTTTTATTTTTTTTCTTACTCTCAGTTCTTTAGCAATCATCCCAGATAGAGATGTATAACACAAAGTGAAGAAAAATCTTTGGTTTAATGAGCCAGATATATTTAACATTTAAATTCACTTTGGTCATGCACTTTGACTTCTCTGAGATGCACTTGCTCTATACAAGCACATTTGTAAAAAGGGAAATTCTAATGGTCCATTGTTTCTTCAATCAAGCATGTATAGAATGCAGAGAAGATATTAACAAATACTGATATGAACAAGAACACCACCTGTTATTCATAACACAAATAAATATAATAATTCTTTCCATAAACTTTTTTATTCTGACATTTTGTTATGTCAGCTGTTTTATATCATTAGTTCATGTAATTCCCTCTTTCCACCATTGCTTATTTCAGTTTCTTTTTAGGTTCTTTCTCTAGCAAACTTTTATTTTAAATGTTCTTATTTTAACCATATTCTTTAAAAGTAGTATCTTACAAAACATTCAAAATACTTGCTGTTACAGCACCTATCAAGTACATTTTTAAAGCCTTTTCATTTCTTAATTTTTTTATTTTTTTATGTTTTTTGTTATGCCTCAGTGTTTTTTGGAAGTGCAAAAAGTAAAATAGATTGTAATATGAACAGTATTCTAAGTAAAAGGTAATTGTTCTGATGTTAAACTTCAAAAGAATAATACCTATCAATCTAGTGCTTGAAGAAAATATTGATATCCAGTTTTACAAAATCTATATCTTGTCATTTTTTAAGTACCAGCATTAACTGTGTGCAGAAATTAGTTCTTAATGTGAAACTTTCTGTACTATTACTTTCCACATAGCGTATTTACCAATAATTGGTATTTTTCTATGACTTTTAGAGTAAAACAAGAAATATAATCAACATCTAATAAAAATAGAATTCAATTTCTTACTAATGAGATATCTTTTTTTACGTGAAGCCTGTAGTCATCCATCTTGAACCCAAAGCATGTAGGAAGACATAGGTAGAAGTATATTAAATCTGACAAATGACCTCCCATGTGCAAAGAAGGAAATAAAGATTCATTCTCCGTGTTTGTGAGATCATTTTGATGAAGGGAAGGCTAATTGAGGATGACATATATTCTAAATCTAATTCAAATCAGCATTTTTACATGAAGACTCATCACATTTCCAATGGTACATTCCACCATAAAACAGCTTAGTAAAGACATTCTGAATTTGATTCTCGAAAATTTTTTAAATGCTTCATCAGAACTGACATTTTTAGTGGTAATGAGTTTTCAATCTTAGTATTAGTACAAATGAGATAGCTGTGGTATTTTACATCTCTTATAAGAAGAAGCATTTCTTCTTAACACAATTAAGCCTCATATTTTAGAGAAAATTGCAACTAATATGTGATTATGTTTAGAAAACATGCATTAAATGTGCAATCACAGGATTTCTTACCTTAAAAGCAACTCATATTGAAATCAATATACTGCTAAAGTGTAAAGTTTTAATCTGGCATTCACAAAGTAATTATATTTAAGTACAAACATTATTATAATTATTTTAAAAATAACAAGAAAGTGATATGAAGTGCTGCTTCTTCTCAATTTAAATGACAAAAATTCTTCTTTGAGTTCACTGTTATATTTTTAACACAAACTTAATAGCTCAGCTCCATCAGAAGACTGATGTCAATCTACACTACTAGATTTGCTTTGTTAATAAAGCAGTTTACATCTTGTGAGTATAATACACGAAAAATCATGACCAGATCTCTCAAAAAGATGAAACTGCATTTTGAAGACATTTTTGAAGTAATGGTGTAAAACTCAATGTGCAACTTTGGACTGTGCATGAACAGGATAGAACAGTTATGAGACTGGCTACTATAATGAATGGGTAATATTTCTTAACCATTTCAATTAAATTTGCATGAAAATTGTTTTTATGCAAGGAAGGATTGTGTATTTATTAATACTTAGTTTCCACCTATATGATGATCCTTCAGCCTTCTATCCGCCATGAACATTTTTAAACGTTTTAAAAGATCAGATTTCTCTAACATAATAATGCTTTAGAGGTAGCAAAGTACTGACATACGGAAATTGTGTTATACTAGTAGTTGCCCAGAAAGATGACTACAAGTTTGGTGAAGATTCTCCTCATGCAACAACTGAGAAGACCCCAGGGAGAAGAGTCAATACAGACAGATGCTGCCATAGATTTGCATGTGAAAAGATGACTTCTAGCTGGTGAGTGCTTAGTAACTACTATGAAATATTACTGTCCCCTGGGAAACCCAATTATATGTTTGTGATATACTATAGAAAATATGTGAAGACCTCAAATGCAACCTTAGCCTTTTGGTGCTGGAACCAGTGTAATTTTCTTCATCACCATTGTTTGAATGCATCACTTATTGAGATACACTTTAAAAAGAAAAAAAGAGAGAGAGAGAGAGAGAGAGAGAAAAGAATATTTATTTCCTGAAAGTCAGAACATACCAAAGGCATATGAAATTCAGATATACATATCTAAAAAGAGCAAGATTTTCTTCAGTAAATAGACAATAGCATTAGCTGAAAAATCATGTTCCTTAACATTTGGATCTCATCTTGATTTAGTCTCTGCAGTGTGCTTCCCCTTGTGTTAAACAAAACAATGAAAATAAGTACCATTTTAAAATATTCTTCACCAATAGTGGAAGACATTTCAAATTGCACCAAGGAAGTTTACTTGTTCAGGTATTTCTCAATGTAGCCACTTCTATCAAATTCCTAATCCATTGATAGCAAGTTTGAATAAAAGGAGACTGAGGATTGCTGTAGAATATAATATAACACAGGCTCTATTGCTCGTAATGATTGTGTTCTTCCTTTAAGACTTCATTTATTTTTGACAGAAACAATTATGTGGAATAATTATACCAATAGGTCCATGATATTCAGTGTTTAATTTGGGAAGTAGAGAATATCATTTAATTGTTACCTAGAACATCTCTAGTATTGAATAAAAGCTTACATAGACAGTCATCAATATTGTATTTTTGTAATTTATTATTTAATTCAGATAACATAGTAAAAGTAAACATGGCTTAACTAGCCAAAATGCAGAAATAATCTAAGTATAACAGAGTGGGCTGTATAACAATGGGCTGTAGCGACCATGCCCTGGTCAAATTTGTGATCTTGAGGAACATGACCCTGGCAAAGAGTGGAGCAAGGACCCTGAGCTTCAGGAGAGCAAACTTCAGATGGTTTAAGGAATTGCTGGATAAGATCCGCTGGGAAACTGTCCTTAGGGACAAAGGAACAAAACAGAGCTGGCAGCACTTTAAGAATGCCTTTCTGAGAGCACAAAAGCACTCCATCCCCCAGAATAAGAAATTAGAAAAACCAGTCAGGAAACTAGCATGGCCAAGCAAGGACTTGTTGGTCAAACTGAGGGGAAAGAAGGAAAAGTATAAGCAGTGGAAGCAGGGATGGTTGGACTAGAAGGAATATTAGGATGCTGTTCAGATGTATGGAGATTGGATCAGGCTAACGTGCAGATGGCATTAAACTTGGTGAGAGATGTGAAAAACAACAAGAAGAGATTATTTAGATACATTGGGCTGAAGAGACAGGCAAAGGACATTGTACACCCTCTGATAAATCAGAAGGGAGAGCTGGCCTCCTCAGACATGGAAAGGGCTGAAGTACTTAATGAGTTCTTTCCCTCTGTCTTTGCTTTCAGTCAGGCTTCCTATGTTTCTTGTGTCTCTGAACTTCTAAGTGAGGGTCTAATTGGAGACCAGTTCATAAGACTGAATGTGTACAAGTCCATGGGGCCAGATGATATGCATCCCAGGGTTCTGAAGGAACTGGCTTGTGTGGCTGCAATGCTGCTCTCTGTCATATTTGAAAAATATTGGCTGTCAGGCAAAGTCCCCAGTGACTGTAAGAAGGGAAACTCCCATTTTTAAGAAAGGGAGAAAGGAAGACCTGGGAAACTACAGAATGATGAGTCTCACCTCTGTGCCTGGGAAGATCATGGTGTGAATCCTTCTAGAAGAGATATTAAAGCACATGCGTGATGAAGAGGCAATTCAAGGCAGCCAACACGGCTTCAACAAAGGCAGATCATGCCTGATCAGCCTGGTGGCCTTCTATGATGGAGTGATGACATTGGTTGACAAAGGAAGGGCGCAACTGGTGTTGTTTACCTAGACTTGTGTAATGCCTTTAGCATGGTCCTGCAACACATCCTTATCTCTAAATTGAAGAGGTGTGGATTTGAAGGCTGGACTATTTGGTGGATAGAGAATTGTTTGGATGGTTGTAGCCAGAGGTCAGCTGCTCTATATCCAGGTGGAGGCCAGTGATGAGTGGCGTCCCTGACAGGTCTGTCTTTAACATCAGTATCAGTGACATAGATGATGGGATTGAGTGCACTCTCAGCAAGTTTGCAGATGACACTAAGCTGAGTGGTGCAGTTTATGCCATAGAAGGGAAGGACTCCATTCTGAGGGACCTGGACAGGCTGAAAAAGTGGGCCAATGAGAACCTGATGAAGTTCAGCAAGTCCAAGTGCACAGTGTTGCACTTGGGTTGGGGCAATCCTAGATGTGTGTACGGTCTGGGAGAACTCATTGAGAGCAGCCCAATGGAGAAGGACCTGGAGGTTCTGATGGACAAAAAGCTGGTGTCAATTGTTTACAGCTGCTTCAGCCTGGTTCTGTGGCTAATGGGGCTGGGGGACCCATGGACTCACACTCTGGTAAAGGGGAAAGAGGAAAAGGGGAAAGGGTACGGAGATGGGCCTAAAAACAAAACAACAGCAACAATCTGAGGAGGAAAGCTAATCTACTAGAAGATACATTGGAATGCAAGATAACACAATGTAATACAGTACAATACAATATAATTGCAATTGAAGCTGAAATGTCAAATAAAATGAGAGAGACGGTGTCCAAAAACTGAAGGCCTTACTCTAATGCTGAAGGTGAGACGAGCACACATACTGCTGGGACGAGCAGAAAGGGAAGAGAAGAGAAATGCGTCTTGTGATCTGTGGACAGTTTTATCTTTTCCTCTGAACGGAAAACAGAAACAGAGTAATGCAAAGTCCTCTGGGGTATGTAGCTCTTCTTCTCTTCTGAGAACCAGGTACCTGGAACTATCAATGATCCACAGAACTGGAGCATTAACTCTTTAACTCCCAGTGCACTACATGGTTTTATGATGTGCAATACCGATAACAAAAATCATAAAACCATGACAGTTGGACATGAGCCAGCATTGCGCACTTGCAGCCCAGGAGGCCAAGTCCTGAGCTGCATCAAAAGAGGGGTGGGCCAGGAGGAAGAGGCAGGTGATTGCAAAGCCCTGTCTGGTATACTGCGTACCCATCTGGGGCCCCCAGAACAAGAAGGATGCGGAGCTGTTGAAGCGGGTCCAGAGGAAGACCATGAAGATCTCTCCTATGAAAAAAGGTTGAGGGAGTTGGGCTTGTTTTGCTAATGACTTTGGAAGATCATGCTTGCTTGCTATTCGTGTTGTCTCTTCAGCAAAGCACTGGTCTCTGGGCTAGAAAGTAAAATCTTTAAGTTACATTATTTCTCACTACAGAATTTCTGTTTCCTTTATAAAAAGAAAAATATTTCTTATGTTCCTTGCTACTTCACAATGAAACTCTTTTCACTTTCCCATGCTAAAATCCTTTTCTGACATGTCATCATTAACCATTAGTTAATAACGACTTTTCTCTTCCCTATCTTCCAGAAAGTAAAGATCTTCAGAAATGAATTATCTACTTATACACAGATAGATTTATAATTTTATACACATTTTTCTATTCTTAAAATGCAGGCCTTTTTAAAGCTGAGTAGGAAAAGTAGAAGGGTGGTCTCTTCTTCCCTAGGGCAAAACTTAAGGACACAGAGGCTGGTGAGAGCTGGATTTACATCTCTGATTCTTGAAGCTATCACAGTGAGAAGTGGTTTAACTAATAGGTGCATGAAGAACAACATACCTTATAGGACTGATATATCTGTTCTTAGCAATGAGGAAATTTAGGCATTCCCACTTCACCTGCAATGAAATCTTAGAAGAATTATTTAGAATATAGCCATGCCTAGTTTATTTTTTGGCACAATTTTTAGTTTCTTTCTTTAGTCATAAATATTATTAGATTTAGTGTTACATTTTGCTGTATTCGGTTTTCCTGTTGATACTGTGAATGCAAGAACTGCAGTTCAGATTTTTTGGAAGTTCTTATTTTTTTAAGAGTTGGAGAAGAGTTATAAGAAGATGAAAAGTGAATAAGAAAGGATATTTAGTCTCAGATAGGGAGTATTAGGGACAAGATGAGTGTACAAATGTTTAAGAATTATTTATATTCTTGAAACTCAGGTTATACAGGTTTTTTTTGTTTGTTTGTTTGTTTGAGAAATCTGTTCTTCTTGTAAGTCTTTAGAACTAGATTCAAAGATGCCAATAATAAAGACTACAAAATATAGAAAAAGAAAAATGAAGTGTTTATTCAGCAGTACAGTCCCTTTATGTCACCTGCAATCTAACAGAGCTGTTCTAAATCAAAAACGAATTTTGTTCAAACTTCAAAATATCTTTTTATTTTTTTCCCCTTAGACTTTTCTCTTTCCTCCCACATATTCTCCACCTAACATGTCTGTCAGTCTGCTTCAGGCAACCTTAAACCATAGGTCCTTTTCTGAAACTGAACTCACAAACATGTAATTATATTTTAATGTGATGCTTCACACAATGTTAAAAAAAAAAAAATTATAACTAGATCCTCCCTTGCAGAATGAAACAATATGAAGGAAATGAGTTTCAGCAGTACATAAGTGTTAGTACAGTTCAGATGTATGTGTTTCTGGCAGTAAGATCTTTAATTCCCCACAGTTGATATAGTGTCAGAGGGCTTAATGTCTGTTATAATCTTTCCATAGCTTTTAGATTCACTATCCTCTCTATTTTACAGTTTGAACATTCTCCCATAAAGCACTGCAGTGGGAAAGTTTGTTGTACTTTTTAATTAGTCTTGCATCTCTTGTTTTTTTATTAACCATTTGGGAAAATGTACTGAAGACAAAAAAGAAAAAGAACTTTAGACTATACAAAATTTAAATAATGCTAGAAGAGATGTTTTGAATTGTAAGGGTAATATTGATGAATTCATGTTCATACAATAAGTAATTTTAAATTCCATCTGTTTCCAATAATAAATTAAGATGGCTCACAATGTAGTAGAATATTTCATATAAATAAATTGTATTTAATATTGTGGTTTAAAACCTACAGGTAGCCAAGCATCACACAGCCACTGTCACTTCCCCTCCTCAACAGAACATGGGGAGAAAATATGATGAAAACACTCATACATAGAAATTAGGACCAGGAGATCACTAACCAGTTACTGTCACTTGCAAAACAGACTCAACTTGAGGAATATTAATATATTTTACTTCCTATTGATATCAGACTATAGGAGTGAGATCTGAAAGCAAATTAAAACCATCTTCTTCCCATCCACACTCTTCTACCTCCTTCCCCTTAGCAAAGTAGGGGAATGGGGAATGCAAGTTGTGGTCAGCCCATAATACTTAATTTTCTGGCACTCCTTCATCTTTACTCTCTTCCCCTGCTCCCCTGGGAGGCCATCCTTCATGAACTGATCCTGCATGGGCTTCCTACAGGCTGCAGCTCTTAAAGAACTGCTCCAACATGAGTCTGTAACACAGGGTCCATCCTTCAGGAGTGAACTGTTCCACCACAGATGGCAGTTCCCACCAGATCATCTGCTCCAGTATGGGCTCCTCTCCACAAGCTGCACTTGGAAATCTGCTCTGCATGGTACCCCATAGGCTGCAGTGGCATGATGTGCTTCACCATGGGCTTCTTCTGGACTGTAGAGAGCCGCTGCTCTGTGCCTGGAGCACCTCCTGCCCTCATTCTGCACTGACATGTGTGAATGTAGAGTTGTCTCTCTCTACATTTTCTCACTCTTCTCCCTCTGTTGCCTTTGCACAGCGTTTTTTCCCTTTCTTAAATCTGCTCTCCCAGAGGCACCCCCAGCATTATCACTCTTGGCTCAGCTCTGGTATGAGTGGGTCCCTTTTGGAGCAGCTGGAGCTGGCTCTGATCTGATGTGGGGCAGCTGCAGCCCCCCACTACCAAATGCTTGCCATGTAAACTCAGTACACTGAATGACTTTTTTGACCATATCCATTTTACTTTTCCAAAGCATTTTTAATTTTAAATTCCATGGTGTGCTTTCCTGAATAACAAAACACATTATAGTACACTTCAACTTTATAAACCTACTAATCTACAGAAGTATTATGTTCATCGTGTTTTGAACAACACTGTTCTTTTTTCAAGCTATTTCTTATCTAAATATGATTTCAATGTAAATTTTTATATTGTAGTGGCATTTAAAATTTGGTAGTAACTGCACAAACAATTGAATATTCACTTTGTATTTAATAACATATTCTGCCATTATTACAGGCGCAGATCAGATCAATGGCAGTAAGTAGTTTCTTAGTACTACGGGGAATTATGTTACAGTATGCAAAGTGCTAATTTTCTAACGTTGTAATTAAAGTTTCTGAGTGACAAACTTTCAAAATTAGATACAAGTCTCCAGTGTTTAAGAATGTGTGAATCATTTGCCACCATGCTTGAGTACCTCTTCTCCTCAAAGTATTCACAAAACTGACTTGGGGTAGAGTGGGGAAAGTATTTGTTTATATTATTTTATTTGCTTTTGGTAACTTAAAGGTAAATACATCATACGTCACAAAGGCAGAAAATTGACTGCTGTCTCCTGCAAGTACTACTGAAAGTACTGAAAGTACAACATCCAGATATGCGTTAATTACAAGAGGTACTGGGGTGGATAACAATGAGAGTAAGAGGGGTTTTGACACTTTTTCTCTGAATGTTTTCATGAAAGTCCTGCTACATTATTCCTAAGATTTTTTAAGCTTTGAGCTTTTTAAAGCTTTTTTACTGTGATGACTATTAAAGTGGAGGAAGATTCTGCAGCTGAACCTCCATACGATGAGTCTGGCCAGGGCCCTGCTACTTATGAGGTTATGTCATCTCTTTTAGAAAACCCCAGCAAATTTGAAACTCCTTTATCTTTTAGCACTGCTTTAGGCTTCATGATATAAAATATATATAGCAGTAAAATACACTTAGGGAACTAATTATGAAAGAAAACTATATTTATGCTCCATTAACTAGTAACCCGGAAGGGTTAAAGGTTTCAGACTGACTTCTCTATAAGCAGAAACTGTAATTTTGTTTTCCTAAATATTTTTTTATCTTAGTTACTTTATGTTAGGAACAGAGACTATCCTGATACATGAAAGGCAATATTTTCCACCTTCTACTTGGTTTGGAGAATTCTGTATTTTCTGAATATGAGACGTTATTTAATGTTGTTTAGGCTTAAAAGTGATGGGGAAAGTGTTTCTTTCCTGTTCCATTCTTTTTTATGACTGTCGTGTGAAGGAAGGAATTGAAAATACTGAATGATGTGTATTCTTACAAGAGGAATTTTGATTTCCATTCTAAAAATAAGGTGTATCTAATCAGATGGTCATTCATATAATTTTAACATAAGTCACTGTATTGCCATCCAGAAGTGCTTATGAAAGACATCAAAGTACGTAAATCCCTAACCTAGGGCAGATGAACCTCCCCATTTATTCCAGAAAGAAATATTTGAATATATTCCATCTAGCTCAGCTAATTTCTCTCAGTCTGCTTCCTAATTTATCCCTCAGCTTCAAATACTAACCACACTTTTGTTTGGTTTCAACTTGTAACAGTTTTCCTTAAATTACATTAATGATGAAGTGCTATGTTTCTGAAGTTTTTATGTACCCTAAGATTTTTTCAAAGATTCTGAAGAAGCTTTGAATTCTTCTACATTTGCTATTCTAAAAACAGGCTCTGTCCCTACAAAAGTTTTCTTCATGTGATTCAATTAAAAACATGGAAGGAACATTAAAAAAATAAGAAAGATCCTGTTAATTAAAGCCAAAAATCTACCTATCTAGTCTAGTGTCTTTTTATTAGCAGTACTCAAAAGAACAAGGAGGGAGGAGAAACTAAATGTATTAAAACTTCAAATATCCCTCTCTCTGAGGTATAAATCAGCACATGTTCAGTCTCCCATTTTAGCAGCTTTAGGTTTTGCCAGAAAGTGAAGCCCAAATATTCTGAGATAACACTGAGTTCAGTGACATGAAAATAATTTGCCTTTTCTTTCCTTTTTTTTGGTCACCCATGTGCAAAATTTAGATTTGAGGCATTGTAATTTTGGGGAATATTTGAATTAAATTGCCAAATTGAAATCCTTAGGAATTTCAGGAAAATGTAGGGGAAAGAAATGTATTTAGAACCTTTTTCCTGCTAAAGCTCTAGAGCAGACTCTTAAACCTTTCTTAATCTTTCAAATCTCCTGTTAAAGTTAACTCTACTTGTTAGACAAACTAATCTGGCTGAATGCTTTACCTGAAGACAGTTGTCTAGGCACATCTAATATTTTTAATAATTGTTTCACAAATTAAATTTCTTGATGGGCTTTTACCTGATGTGAACCAATTCTGCAAGACCTTCATTGTGGATATTAGTTCTAGAGAGTCTGAGAAAAAGAAGTCAAATATTTTCTTATCATACTAAGTTACATGAGGTTGAAATTTTTCTTTGTAGTTCTTTGTTGTGTGTCATATGGCTGAATTACAGCAAGGTAAAAAATACATTACTTGACAAAACAGCAATGCCTTTAATTTAAGAGGCTTCCCTGTTTCATTAGCTTTTTATTTTTCTGCAGATCAGCAGAAGACTGGAAATAAAGTTGTGGGAACTAAGTGTTAAGTTTATGCGTTATATATTTAGAAGTTTACTATTGTTCATTAGAGGCTCTTATTTTGATCTTTTGGAAGTGTATGAGTATGTCTTAATGTTGCTATACAGTGTTTTGCCATTCCATTGCCTGAAATATGCACCCAGGTGGTGGGAAACAGGTTTAGTGCAGCATTTATTGTCAATTTGGGAACAGAAAAAGTAGACAAAGTTATATGGGACTAAGCAATTGATGCTTCTAATCCAGCACAAACTGCTAAATAATTTTAAACTCTAGACAAACAAACCTAATACTGAAGTCCCCTCCCCTCCCTTCCCCTCCGCTCTTCTCCCTTCCCTTCCCTTCCCTTCCCTTCCCTTCCCTTCCCTTCCCTTCCCTTCCCTTCCCTTCCCTTCCCTTCCCTTCCCTTCCCTTCCCTTCCCTTCCCTTCCCTTCCCTTCCCTTCCCTTCCCTTCCC
>JACDJE010000257.1:237785-257747 GCA_016647715.1 Pavo muticus | reverse complement strand
CTTCCCCTTCCCCTTCCCCTTCCCCTTCCCCTTCCCAGTCTGTTTTGTTCTGTTTGTAAGAGATTTGTAATGATGCAAAAATCTGAATTTTGAAATAAGCACAGGCTATCTTATATGATACCTAAAAGAGAAAAATGCTACTCATTTTCCTTAGGCAAGTGTATTGAATATAATATTTCCATCTTTATTAGTGCTTGTATAGTACCTACATGCACATAAAAAACATATGCCAAATAAATGTTTTGGGCTACGCTTTTAAGCAATGAAAATTAGAATCAAAGCAAAGTTCACACTGAATAATAAAAGTTAAATAAGGAATAAAATAATTAATTAAAAAGAGGATACATTGCAATAAATGAATGAACATAAAAATATATATTTTATATTTTTTTCTATAATCTTTTCCACGTCTACTATTACTTTCAGATGTACTGACTTCAGGACTTGTCTCGACTCTTCAGTGTATTCTATAGACAGTCTATTCTATATTTCTTTTTTTTCTTAAAGAAGAGCAACGCTAAGGGGAAAAAAAAAAGCAATCAAACTTGCCTCTGTGTGGAAAAAAATGTCAACTTGCTCAATATCTAATGCATTGTCAATGCATTGTTGGTTATTTTTATAGTGAACCACATCTAAAATGTTAAAGAGCGTACTGTGTTCTTGCTTTCCTCAATGCCTCGCTGCACTTCAGAGACAGATTTTTGAATATTTTTTATTTGTCCTAAATTTAGAAACTTTCAGTTAGACACAATCATGCGAGATGTTTATTTATACTACTTACCATATAACTACATGTGAAGAAATGGGTGAAGTTCATCTTTTATTATAGGACAGATGTTTAAACTAAGTACAGAAGAGAAAAGATCCTGCAACTCACTACAGGTTGTATATGAGAAGATAGTTCAGTCATACATAAATGTTTAAAGTTAGGTGAAAAGAATTCAATTCTTGCTTCTTCAGTGGAAGGGAGGGAAATAAAATGGTGCCTGAAATGAATCATTTGGATTTGGTTACTTCAGATTGCATAGTTTCCTGAACAAATTGGTGCAGATAGTTGAAGGAGTTTAACAGATTTTAAACATAAGGTTTTTTTTCTATAGTTCTGATTTGTTTGCTTTCTACTCTATATCCAATGAACACATAAGTGCATTTACTGTACCTCATGACTGAATGCAGGACTAAGCCAGGAACAAAAACAGAGTGAAATAACAAAGACAAGTTATTTGCATTGGGAAGAGAAGATCAATGACACACTCTATTGAAGAGAACGGCAATTAAGATAAATCATATGCTATGCTACTTAGCATGTTTTCAACAAAATATTTTGCACACAATCTTATATACATTTTTTCTTCTTTTTGAGTTTGTAACTGAGCACTTTGTGAAGTCATGAACACTGTTGGCACAGATTCTCTGGATCTCCCCTGGGTTTTTCCTAGTTTTTTATCACATTGTTACTGAAGCACTCAAACTAAATGCTGAATATATAACTTGTTTCTAATTAGATAACCTGTTTGCAAAATCTGTGAAAAAAAAAAAAAAAAAAAAAAAAAAAGAGGTGCTTTTCTAAATAAAGGCAACTCATTATGAATAGATTGTGATATGTCAAAAGGTTCTATCAAACAAAAGGAGGTGTTTTCATGCATTCCCCTGGAGCCCTGCTATCCTGATGGTAATTTTAAATTTGAAATATATTATCATTTAAAGAGCCTGGAAGACGTAAAGAATTAATTCTCTCTACTAAAGTCAACAAATAATTATGAGTACAGGATTAGATTGATAGATTAGTGGCATGGTAAATTAAAGTAAAACAGGAAGGGGTATATTAAATCAATCTAGCTACTTTGAAATTCTTTATTAATTCTCTATGTGGGGATTTTAAAAGGCTAATATTGATGACACAGCCTTGGTATCTGTGGGGATCCAACTTTAAGAGATTTAAAAATACAGCCATATATATTTTTTTGATATGTATACTTTCTAACCTCATGGACACTATGGTATTAAGCTCACTAGGTTTTTAGTACTGAACAGGACTACACTTTCTGATCCGAATCTTACAATTCCTGCTCTGGTTCAAACCAAAATACTGCTTTCTTTTTGGATGAAAATGAACCAAGAGATATGTCTGCTAGATAAGAACTTAACATGATACAAACACAAATGGATATTCATTCTTCCAGACCATATTGGAGTTAACCGGAAGTAAAATCTCTTAAGATGTGTACAGCATGGATTCCGAGTCCTCAGCATAGGCTGTTTTGTTTAGAGACATATTTCTATTGAGATTCCTATTGAGCTAGCTAATTAAACATAGCGTATGTTCCTGGAACAACTAGAGACCTCAGGGAAGGAAGGATGAATCCAGGTCCCAGAAGTACTTCAGCCAAGGTCATTTTCTGCACATCTTATTTTAGCATTTAAACATTCTATAGCATACTAGAAACAAACAAACAAACAAACAAAAAAGTTATATGGAACCATGACTGGCATAGCTGATCAGGATTTCATACACATTCACTAACCTCTAGTGGTCTTTGCATATTCTTGCATTGAACTTGCCTCTCTTCATGTCTTTACCAAAGCAACAAATGAAAAAAATAAACCAAACATCCTGATTTTGTCCCCATGTTTCTTGTGACGTTTGAGTTGTGAACCTGTACAAGAATCAAAACTAAATCCATAACTTTGATACTTGGGTGCACTTTTTTAATGCATTTTATAGTATGAGTAAGCTGTACAATTGACAGGGTAATGTCTCATTTTACTCAGTCAATTGGAAACTTCATTCATTCCTGTGACATGCTGTTGGCAGCTGCTAAAAGAGACATTATCACTTTGCCCTTTTAGAAGTTTGAGATAAACTAGAGCTGGGTATGGTGTGGATTAGCAAAATATGTGGGATGAAATACAGCACTGCTCAACAAAGGCCTTTCTTTTAAACTCTAGGATGCTAGAAAAAGACTGTGACAAAGAGAGTGTGCGCCTGAAAGGGCTGCTGAACACTTGAGTGGCAGCTCTCTGTATGACGAGTCTTGTGGGATTGGATACTTAAATCTTAATTACAAAAAACAATCATCATCAGGTATTAAAACCCCAGAGGGAAATTGAAAGGCTCAGAGAAGAAAATCCCAATAGCGGAGATCTGCTCTACGCAAATTTAATTGACTCATATTATACAAATAAACCTGATTTTTTTTTTCAAGTCTCTGTAAGAAATTGTCGAGTGATTCTCTTTAGAGCAGATGCTGTGAAAAAGGCAGGGGGTAGGGTTTTAAACCTGAAGATATTCAGTGACTGCATAATGAAGAGCCAAATGCCACAGCTGACCAACTTTTTTAGAACAATCTGTAATGCAACTGAAAGCAGGAAATCTTTTGATCACTAAATGCAAAGCATTTGCAAAACATACAATGATAAAATAATACATAATTTAGTTTTTAAATGTTTTTGTGATATAAGCATGTCATAAAAAATAATTAGAGAAAACACATTGGTGGACATTAGAGTTTCTTTAAGCATAGAAAAAGTGCATCATTTCAGAAGTGTTATAAAAAAGAATGGATTATATTGTCATTCCTCGGAACTGAAGCAGATTGTCAACAATGTATTTTGTGGTAGTTCCGTCACACTCAGTTAAAAGTCTAATTAACAATGACATTTCTTATTCTTTCGTACATATTAGCCATTTCTGTTATTGCATATGACTGATCTGGTTGGAAAAATAAAGTTCATATACTAATGGCATCAAAAGTTCTTAGTAAATACTACATTTATTCTCTACTTTATGAACCCTATTTACATCACCAATAGTCATGGTGACAAAAAGATAGCTGGCCACTTCCTCATAGTCTTTAAAGAGAAATTCTTTTCTATTTTTTTTTTTCTAAAAAAATTTCTCTAGCACAGACAGCCATGGCACTCAGTTTTTTTCTCTAGTGTGATAGCTGCAAGATGAGAAGGACTGGACCTAATGTATCTGGTTTATCTTCATACACATGAGGAAAGAAGTGATCTACATTTGAGATACCTGCAGGTCCAGAAAGGATATAAAATTAGCATTCAGAATCTTAATCTACTCAAAAAGGTATGTTAATGATTAAAGAGAATGCCCCATTTCAATGGTTTTATCTCTTAATGTAGTGTAAATTATTGAATATTTTAATTTTTAATACTAAATTTTTGAAAAAGATTGTTTATTCTTTTTGAAATAGGATTTCTTTAATTATTCTTGTAAACAGCTTACTGGCATCCTCAGTAACTGACTGAGAATACATGAACAATAAATTGCATTTGTGGGATGTGACTGCAAAATACATAGGTGTCTAATTCTAGTTGTTTTAAATATATATACTTGATTTTTTTTTCATATCTATATTTTTCCTTGAATATTTTTCTGGTTTTCCTAATGCCAGGCAACTAAAATCTGACATTTTCAAAAACTTGTTTATTTTCACAGTCTCTTCAAAATTTCAATCATGCTATTTCATTAATTCATTTTTTTTCCCCCATAGTTTTCAGTTTAAGTCATATAAATTTGTACTGAGTCTGGCTGGGATGGAGCGATTTATCTTCAGAAGAGACAGAATAATGCTGTGTTTTACATTGGTAACCAAAACAGTGTTGATAATAGTGGAGTTCAAAATCCTCAGGGTGTCAAGCTTGCTACTCTGTACTTCAGGAGAGCAGACTTTGAACTCTTCAGGGAGCTTCTTGACAGGGTGACATGGGAGAAGGCCCTGGAGGGAAGAAGGGCTCAAGAAAGCAAGCATGCCAGGAGGCTACTGTGGATCAGCAATGAGCCCCTGGACTTAATCTCAGAAAGAATGTCTACAGGGAGTGGAAGCAGGAACAGTATACCTGGGAGGACTACAAAGAAGTTGTCCGAGCAGCCAGGGATCAGGTTAGGAAAGCTAAAACTCAGATAGTATTAAATCTAGCCAAGAACTAAAAGGGAACAAGAAGAAATTGTACAGGTATATTAGTGATAAAAAGACCGTTAGGGAAGATGTGGGCCCTCTCCAGAGGGAAACTGGAGACCTCGTCATGAGGGATACGGAGAAGGCTGAGGTGCTCAATGGCTTCTTTGCTTTTGTCTTCATCAGCAAGGGCTCTAGCCACATATCTCAAGTTACAGATAGCAAAGGTAAGAACCTGGAGAAGGAAGATCTACCTGTAAGTTAAGATGAGGTTCAAGATCATCTAAAGAACCTGAAGGTGCACATGTCCGTGGGACCTGATGAGATCCACATGTGAGTTTTGAGGGAACTGGTGGATGAAACTGCCAAGCTGCTATCTATCATATTTGAAAGGTCATGACAGTCTTGTGAAGCTCCTTCTGATTGGAAAAGGGGAAAAATAACCTCCGTTTTCAAGAAGGGAAGAAAAGAGTATCCAGGGAACTACATGCCAGTCAGTTTCACCTCTGTTCCTGGCAAGATCATGGAGAAGATCCGCCTGAAGGCCCTACACTAAGGTACATGGAAAATAAAGACAAGGTGATTGGTGGTAACCAACATGGCTTCACCACGGGTAAGTCATGCCTGATAAAACTGGTAGCCTTTTATGATGGAGTTACAGAGTCTGTAGATAAAGGAAGAGCAACTGATGTCATCTACCTGGACTTATGCAAAAAGAATGACACTGTCCCACATGACACCCTGGTCACCAAGTTGGAGAAAGTGGATTTGATGGATAGATCACTTGCTGGATAAGGAATTGGCTGGATGGTTGCACTCAAAGAGTTGTGGTCAATGGCTCAATGTCCAAGTAGAGACCTGCAATGAGTGGCATTCCCCTCAGGGATCAGTGTTGAGACTGGTGTTATTTTACATCTTTGTAGGTGACATGGACAGAGGGATCAAGTACATGCTCAGCAAGTTTGCAGATGATACCAAGCTGAGTGGTAAAATTGACATGCTAGAGGGAAGGCATGCTATCCAGAGGGATTTGGACAGCCTTCAGAGGTGGGCCCATGACAACCTCATGAAGATCAAGAAGGCCAAGTGCAAGGTTCCGTACCTGGGTCAGGGCAATCCCAATTACAGATAGAGGTTGGGGGGAGAATGGCTTGAGAGCAGCCCTGAGGAGAAGGAGTTGGAGGTATCAGTTGTTGGAAGACTAACCATGGGTCAGCAATGTGCGCTTGCAGCCCAGAAGGCCAACCATATCCTGGGTTGCATCAAGAGAAGTATGACCAGCAGGCCTAGGGAGATGATTCCACCCCTCTACTCTCCTCTCATGAGACCCCACCTGATGTACTGTGTCCAATTCTGGAGCCCCCAACACAAGAAGGACATGGAGTTGTTGGAGAGGGTCCAGAGGAGAGCCATGAAGGTGATCAGAGGTCTGGAGTACCTCCCCTATGAGGGCAGGCTGAGAGAGCTGGGGCTCTTCAGCCTCGAGAAGAGAAAGCTCTGAGGAGACCTTACAGCGGCATTCCAGTGCCTGAAGGGCTTCTACAGGAAAGCTGAGGAGGAACTTTTTATAAAGGCAGGTAGTGACAGGATGAGACGAAATGGTTTTAAACTGGAAAAGGGTAGATTTAGACTAGATATTAGGAAGTTGTTCTTTACTGTGAGAGTGATGAGACACTGGAACAAGTTGCCCATAGAGGTTGTGAATGCCCCCTCCCTGGAAGCATTCAAGGCCAGGCTGAAAGGGGCTTTGAGCAACCTGGTCCAGAGGGAGGTATTCCTGCCTATAGCAGGGGGGTTGGAACTAGATGATCTTAAAGGTCCCTTCCAACCCAGACTATTCTATGATTCTATGATTCTATGATGATAACATACTAGTGCTTTAGCTGTTGCTGAACAGTACTTAACACTTTTTTGGCTTCTTACTCTGGTAGCTCCTTGAGTAGGCTGAGGTGGGCAAGAATCTGGGAGCAGATACAGCTGGAACTGTTGGCCCAGATTGGATCAGATTAACCAAAGAGATATTGCATGCTGTACAGTCATTCTCAGCAATAAATGTGCGGAGGAGATTTTGTAAAAAGTCTGTTGCTCAGTTTGCTGGTGGATGGTGCTGAGTGACTCCATTTTTCTCTTCACTTATCAAACTGTTTTTATCTTGGCACAAGAGTTTTTGTTTTTTTGTTTGTTTGTTTGTTTTATGGCTTTTGCTTATCCAGTTTTTCCCCCATCCTGTTGAGTGGTGCAGAGTGAGCTGCTAGTGGGTGCTCAGCTGCTAACAAAAGACAATCCACCAGAACCACCCACCCCTCACCTCTTCCCTTTCTACTGACATCTGCCTGCTTCATATGTACCTAGTTATATTTCAATTCCACGAATCATGAAAAAGGCACTATAAGTCCCCAGGCTTCATAGACTGTCCCAGCAATTCCACCATAATTCACAGCTTCACCTGTGGTAAACTGTTTAAGCATGATGTAAACTGTACTAGGAATGCTGAAAGTTTAAAAAAAAAAAAAAAAAAAAAAAAAAAAAGCAAACCTTCCCTAAATGTTCTCTAACACTCAACTAAGCACTATAAATGTCTGTCTGAAAGCAGGAACAAGTATTGGCATGTGACATTAGTAACCTCATAGTTCAGCTTTGAAATTAGAAAAATAGTATACTATTATACTACACTCTTGGTCTTTGCTAATATATTAGCTTTTCTAAAGTCATTTTAGAATGGGGGAATCTGTCTCTGGAGATACTTTTTTCCTCTTTCCCCAAACAGAAGAAATTTAGATGAGAAGTTTAGATTACATGGCTAATATTTGGACACCTAGAGGCTGGAAGGATGGATGATTAATGCATGAACTTTGAAATACTCTGTGTTTAATGTGTGTCATGTTTCCTTTAAGATATTGGCTGCAGTTGTCTTCCTACCCTTTTATGTAGATCACAGGCTTCAGGAATGTTTGACTTCAGCTGTAGACTCTCCAAGTATAGAATTCCTTTTAAACTCAGAGGGAATTCAAATTGTAAAATCTGTCAAATCAAATCCTCTCTTTTCCGGAAATGGATAAGAAAAGGCATGACTGAATATGGGATAAAGTACTGTATTATCAGTCCTAATAGATTTCTGTTCTTGTCTCTAACATTTACCTTGTTTAAAATGGCTCTGGCACTCACAAGTTCTATAATAATGTGAAAAATAAAGAATACCTTTTGTCTAAAGAAAAATAAATATTTTTATTCAAAAGATATTATGTAATCTATCGTAAAGTACTGTAGGACAAAGCTTTTAAACAGTGAAAGAAGTTTCGAAGAAAAAGTAAAGAAACTAAGTCCCAATCCTTTTTTTTTTTTTTTTTTGGTGCACTTTGACCTCTTTTTAAAAGAAGCAGAAGTAATTCTTATTTAGCTGTAATTACTCAACATTTGTTTCATAGTATGAGGTTTATTTAACAACACAACATTAAGTTCTTGGAAACATCCAGTAGATTTGTGTTAAAAAAAATATTTTTATTTTTTACTTATCAAATTAATAGGGATGGGTAGTGGCTTTAGATATAGTTAGATCAATGAACTATTTTCTGCAAAACTCTCCCATCAACTTGTAACAATAAACACATATATGTTTTAACCGTTACGTCTGTTCTCCAAGGAAAGATAGATCTGTGATATTATCGGATGAAACATAAGTGTGCATCTGTATCTCTAGAAATATCTCTAGAAATTTCTGTAGAATTCCTTAATCTGATAAATACTACCCTGATAAATACTTATAGATATGTAAGTTTGCAGTAAGTTTGCAGGTGACACCAAGTTTGGAGAGGGTGTTGATCTGCCTGAGGGTAGGAAGGCCCAATAGAGGGACCTGGACGGAGTGGCTGGAAGACTGTGTGGAGGAAATGGACCTGGAGATGTTGGTCAGTACTTGGCTGAATGTGAGCCAGCAGTGTACTGAGGTAGCCAAGAAGGCCAATGGCATCCTGGCTTGTATCAGATATAGTGTTGCTAGCAGGAACAGGGAAGTGATTGTCCCTCTATACTCAGCTCTGGTGAGGCCACGTCTTGAGTACTGTGCTCAGTTTTGGGGCCCCTCACTACAAGAAAGACATTTTGGCCCTGGAGCATGTCCAGAGAAAGGCAACAAAGCTGGTGAGGGGTCTGGAGCACAGGTCTTAACGAGAAGCGGCTAAGGGAGCTGGGATTGTTCAGTTTGGAGAGGAGGAAGTTCAGGGGAGACCTTACTGCTCTCTACAACTGCCTGAAAGGAGGTTGTGGTGAGATGGGGGTCAGCCTCTTCTCGCAGGTAACTAGGACAAAAGAGAATGACCTCAAGTTTCACAAAGGGAGGTTCAGATTGGTTAACAGGAAAAATTTCTTCTCTGAAAGAGTGGTAAAGTATTGGAACAGGCTGCCCAGGGATGTGGTTGAGTCACTCTCACTAGAGGTGTTCAAGAAACGTGTAGATGTGATACTAAGGAACATGGTTTAGTGGGGTAATATTGGTGGTAGGTGGATGGTTGGACTAAATAATCTTGGAGGTTTTTTCCAACCATTATGATTTTATGATTTAATTTTCTCATTGTCTTTTCAAATCAGTGTCACTATATGTGGATGAAAGCACAAGGAATTCACTGATTGAAAACTATCTCATTTAGGGGAATTTTTTGCCATTATGATTCATATAAGAAACGCAAAATCAATAATTCAGTCTTACTGAATTGGAAGATACAAGCATTAAAGTTGCTCAGAAGACAGCATACTAGAAAAGAAAATCTAAGACATCCTACAGCTAACTTCTGCAGAATACAAAAGAGGAATTTAAGTAAGAATAGTTCATAGGTCTTTCTCACTGTTAGCCAACTTATATTTGACACCTTCAATCTAATAATACAAGGTTCTGCTAGGTGCTTGATTAACCACATGGTGCTTCCTCTTTGCTAGTTGTGCCTAGTTGTGCTTGATAACATTTTTGATGGAAATCTTTCCTAAGAGGAGTTAAACAATTCACATGGAGTCATCAATTTAGAGGATTTTTTGCAAAGCCCAATCAAAATGTGATATTTTGATATCATGTCAAAATGTTTCATTTTTACAGTTCCATTTTTATTTATTTCATAATGATGAGTATGTTTGAAATTATGTTCCTAAAATCTAATACTGGTTTTACAGTATTAAAACAGTTATGTATCTATAACTGCATGAATGAAAATGATATGGAAAATAAAAATTGACTCGAACAAAAATCTGTAGTTTCACTTCAGAAAAAAATTTATCACCTGAATTGGAAGAAAAATCTTCCAGTGCTGAAATTCTGCTTAGAATAATAATTTTAATTTTTGATTTCTGCTGGTCTTGATTACACCAGAATACTTAAATACTTTTTCTCAAACACATTCTAGCCCAATTGAGAAACTTTCAACAAAAACCTCAACCACTGTTCTACAGTTTAGTATACCAATTCAACAGAAGAAAGAAGGCAGGTTTACAAAGAATCATAGAATAGAATCATAGAATCATAGAATTTCTCAGGTTGGAAAAGACCTTAAAGATCATCAAGTCCAACCACAACCTAACCATACTACCCTAACTAAAAACCCTCTGCTAAATCATGTCCCTGAGCACCACATCCAAATAGTTTTTAAACACATCCAGGGATGGTGACTCAACCACCACCCTGGGGAGCCGGTCCAGTGCTTAACAACCCTTTCTGTAAAGAAGTTTTTCCTGATATCCAACCTAAACTTACCCTGGCGCAACTTAAGGCCATTTCCCCTCATCCCATTACCTGTCACCAGTGAGAAGAGACCAACACCACTCTCGCTGTAAGTACCTTTCAGATATTGGAAGAGAGCAATTAAGGTCTTCCCTCAGACTCCTTTTCCCCAGACTAAACAGCCCCAGTTCTTTCAGTCGCTCCTCACAGGGCATATTCTCCAAGCCCTTCACAAGCCTTGTTGTCCTGCTTTGGACCTGCTCCAGCACCTCCATGTCCTTTCTGTACTGAGGTGCCCAAAACTGAACACAGTACTCAAAGTGGGGCCTCACCAATGCCGAGTACAGTGGCAGGATTACTTCCCTAGTCCTGCTCACCACACCATTCCTTATACAAGCCAGGATGCCATTGGCCTTCTTGGCCACTTGGGCATGCTGTTGGCTCATATTCAGCCGACTGTCCATCAGGACACCAAGGTCCCTTCCCATCAGGCAGCTTTCCAGCCACTCCTCCCCAAGCCTGTAGGGTTGCCTGGGGTTGTTGTGTCCAAAATGCAGGACCCGACAGTTGGCCCTACTGAAACTCATGCAGTTTTCCTTGGCCCATCGATCCAGTCTGTCCAGGTCCCTCTGTAGTGCCTTTCTCCCCTCAGGCAGATCAACACTCCCTCCCAGCTCGGTGTCATCTGCAAACTTAACTGAGGGTGCACTCAATCCCC
This sequence comes from Pavo muticus, assembly GCA_016647715.1. Classification (NCBI taxonomy): domain Eukaryota; kingdom Metazoa; phylum Chordata; class Aves; order Galliformes; family Phasianidae; genus Pavo; species Pavo muticus. The sequence continues at coordinate 246,409 of JACDJE010000257.1, read as the reverse complement.
TCATCAAGATTGTTAATAAAGACGTTAAATAGAAGGGGCCCAGAACCGAGCCCTGGGGGACACTGCTTGTGACCGGCCACCAACGCGGTTTAACTCCACTGACCACAACTCTTTGGGCCCGGCCATCCAGCCAGTGTTTCACCCAGCGGAGCATACACCCATCCAAACCGTGGGCAGCCAGCTTCTCCACGAGAATGTTGTAGGGGACAGTGTCAAAGGCTTTAGTGAAGTCCAGGTAGACCACATCGACAGCCTGACCTTCATCCACTAAGCGGGTTACCTTGTCATAGAATGAAATCAGGTTTGTCAGACAGGATCTATCATTTGTAAACCCATGCTGACTGGGCCTGATCCCATGGCTGACCTTTAACTGGTCCACGATGGCTCCCGAGATTATCTGTTTCATAACCTTCCCCGGAATCGAGGTGAGACTGATAGGTCTGTAGCTGCCAGGATCATCTTTCCAGCCCTTTTTGAAGATGGTTGTCACATCCGCCAGTCTCCAGTCCACCGGGACATCCCTGGTTAGCCAGGACTGCCAAAGAATGATGGAGAGTGGCTTGGCAACTACATCCGCCAACTCTCTCAGCACTCTAGGGAGGGATGCAATCCATCCGACCCCATGGACTTGTGAGCATCCAGCTTTCAGAGCAGGTCCAAAACCATCTCATCCTGGATTATGCAGGGCCTATTCTGTTCCCCATCCCTATCTACCAGCACAGGGGGCTGTGTTCCCAGGGAGAAACAAGTCTTACTATTAAAGACTGAGGCAAAGAAGGCATTAAGTACCTCAGCCTTATCCTGATCCTTGGTCACCAAGTTGCCCTTGGCATCTAACAAGGGATGGAGATTCTCCCTAGCCCTCCTCTTGCTGTATAATATAGAAATATTTATTGTTGTCCTTTACCTTAGTGGCCAAGTTCAGTTCTAGCTGGGCTTCCGCTTTTCTAATTTTCTCCCTGCACAGCTTCACTTCGTACCTGTAATCATCATAAGTAGCTTGCCCACTCTTCCAGAGACCATAAGCTTTCCTTTTGCTCTTGAGTTCCAGCCAAAGATCTCTGTTCAGCCAGTCCGGCCTCCTTGCCTGTCGGCTTGTCTTCCATGACTTGGGGATGGTCAGCTCCTGCACCTTTAAAATAACTTCCTTAAAAGTATTTCCCACGCTCTCCAAAACTACCTCCCAGGGGACCCTCTCAACCATGGTCCTAAAGAGGTTAAAGTCTGCGTTCCAGAAGTCCAGGGTGGCAGTTCTGCTGACTCCCCTCCGTGGTTCAACAGGGATTGAGAAATCTAGCATCTCATGATCACTATGCCCCAGACGGCCTCCAACCTTTACATTCCCCACAAGACCTTCTCTGTTAACAAACAACAGGTCCAGGATTTTGCTTCCCCTTGTTGGCTTCTTCACCAGCTGTGTCAGGAAGTTATCTCCCACACACTCCAGGAACCTCCAGGACTGTTCCCTATCTGCTGTATTATAAATCCAGCAGATGTCTGGGAAGTTGAAGTCCTCCACAAGAACAAGGGGGAGAGACCTTGAGACCTCACCCAACTGTCTATAAAGTGTCTTGTCCACCTCTTCATCCTGGTTGGGTGCCTGTAGCAGACTCCCACAACAGTATCAGTCTTATTGGCCTTTGCTTTTATTCTGACCCATAAACTCTCAACCCTATCATCACCATCATTAATTTCCATACATTCACATTCTTTCTTAACATAGAGGGCTACACCACCGCCTTTACTGCCTCGCGTCTCTTTTGAAAAGTCGGTAGCCATCCATCACAGCACTCCAGCTATGCGAGTCATTCCACCATGTTTCTGTGATGGCAACTATGTCATAGCTTTCCGACTGCACAATGGCCTCTAGCTCCTCCTGTTTATTACCATGCTGTGTGCATTAGTGTAAAGGCACCTGAGCTGGGCCTCCTTTTGAGTGGCAGTAGCCCTAATACCCTCATGACCATACTCAGGTGTTTCCATAGCCACCAACGTCACACCAACCCTCATGTTCTTCCGACAAAAGTGTGAGTCATCCTCCTTCTTCACCAAGACACAAGACTGTGAGATCTTACTAGCACATCCCTCTCCTACAAGCACTGGCATGTTACATACAGGCTCCGTTCTAGTGACCCCAGTTACACCCCCACCCCTCTTCGTACCTAGTTTAAAGCTCTATGAATGAACCTTCCCAACTCCTGTCTTAAGACCCCTTTCCACCGGTGGGAGAAGCTACTCCTATTGGTTGCTGGCAGGCCTGGTCTTGTGCAAACAGAGCAGAGGTAAAAAAAACCAAACCCCTGCCAGGCACACCAGGCTCGGAGCCAGGTATTAATCCATTGTCCTTCATCATTCCCTATAACTGGAGGGATAGAGGAGAACACAACTTGTGCCCCCGAACCCTTTACCTGTTGCCCCAAGGCTCTGAAGTCCTCTTTCATAGTCTCTAGGGAAGTTCTTCCTATATCATCACTGCCTACCTGAAACAACAATATGGGATAGTAATCTGAGGGCCGAACTAGGGAAGGAAGTTTCTTCCTTACAAGTGGCAGCAGACCTCCCTGTGTAGAAGGTCTGGTCTACATATTGGCCCTTCTGCTCCCTTCAGCAGAGAGTCACCAATGACAATGACACATCATTTTTTCTTTGCCGACAAGATTTTGATGCTAAGTGAGGTCTGGTTAGACTTTGGTTACAGCACCAAGTGGGGAAAGCCATAATCACCACCACTGTTCAGTTGTCCCTACAGAGCACTGCAGCTGTTCCGCAGGGGCAGCTGGGGAAGTAGGGGAATGTCTGGGAGGGCACACCTGCATCGCTGATCAGGGACTTTTTGCCACTGCCCCACACCCCCCGATTCTTCACCGTTGTTGCTAGGGGGAGGAGAGGACAGGGGGCTCATGGCAGTAGGAAGACCATCTGCGTGCTGGTTCCCCTCTATCACCTGTTTGCAAGGAGGCAGGGGGTGATGTGCTCCATGTGGAGCCTCAGCTGGCTGCTTAGATCTCGGTGCTGATAGGGTTTGGCACCACCAATCAATCTCCCTCTCACATTCCTTTATGCTCCTCAGCCTCTCCCCCTCCTCCTTCGGGTCAACCACAATGCTGAGTAAGTCATTTACCTGGTCGCATCTTACACAAGTGCTGTCTCCCTCACCTAGCACTGCAAATGCCAGGCTCTGGCGCTCACTACAGCCAGAGAGCTGCACACTAGCATCTTGTTTCGGGACCTCAGTCTGAGTCACCACATTTTTCTTAGCAGCAGCCTTCCTTTCATGTGTGCACAGGACCTCAGTCTGGGTCTCCACATTTTTCTTGGCAGTAGCCTTATGCTGGGGTGCAGCCATAGCAAACCAGCAGACTCACTAGCACTATTAGGGTGGTCTTAATGGGGTGTGACTGATCAGCTCTGCCCTGCTGCCGGTAGTGCTGGCACCGCCCTCGCTCCGTTACCAGGCCGTTAACAGGTGCCCCCGCACTTAGCACATTCTTCACAGAAACAGTAACCCTCCTCACTGTGTAGTCCCATGAATGGGTTGCTTACGGTTTCTCTGCGTTTGAACGGCCCACGTAATTCACACACCGCAACTCTTCCTCTCTGTCCCTGCTCCCTGAGGCTTTTTCTAGGCAGGGGGTGTGGATGCAGAGCCGTTGCCCTGGCAAAACCCACTTCACGTCAGTTGCTCCTGCGAGAGCTGCCAGTCTGCACTGTTTTCTTGGGGTTCCCTGGATGAAGGAATCGACCGAAACCCCCCTGTACCTCATGATCAGTTGCTGCAGTTCTGGCCGGGTCAGCTCCGAAGCAGCAAACCTTGGCGATCAAGAACCTTACAATATGCAGAAATGAGGCATACTGAAAAGTCTGAAAAAATGCAGATGGTAATACTGATACATGAAACAGGAATATTAAGTGAAATAATTTAACAACAATTTGCAAACCTCAATTTCCTTTATATTTAGGATGGACTCCATGACTGGTTGATATCGTACCAGCTCAGAATTTACCCTGGAGGAAGAACGTCATTTACTGAATCACCATGAATGCAATCTATGGCTGACCCTAATTCAAACATGATTTTCAACTTTAAAATGAACTGATAAAATTCTCCAATGTGACTTTGAAAGAAAAACAGGAAATTATTTTTTTGTCACAGTATTTCCTCCTTTAACAATGAGAGCAATCAAGGTAGGGGTTTGTTCAGTGAATTTTTATTTCTATTTTGTTTTGTTACCTCTCTAGAACTACCTTTTTTTTTCTTTTTTTTTTTTCAGAGCAGAGGGGGTGGGGGGAACTTGTTTAAAAAACTTTTTGCAATCATATATATATATTTTTTTAAAAGTTAAATGTTAAATCTGTTGCCAATTAATTTAACTGATTTTAAAAGCTGATGGGCACCTGGTATAGAAGCATTTTGCCTGCAGCTGAATTGGATACAAGAGTAATTTATTTTAATAATGAATGATGGAGAAAAAAATAAGCAGCAATTCTACACAGGAAAGCCTTCAAAGATTAAAATAAACATTCACAGTGGTTGATGCTAATGTTTTTGATAGTGGACTGAGATATCTCAAACTGTTTAATATTAGTTTGGCAGCAGTAGTTTTGAAGTAATATGTTTTAGAGTAAAAGGGATCATCTTCCTTGAAACTGAGTCGAACTTAGCAGTGAAGTGGAGAATGCGAGCTGAGGCAAAGTCAATTGAGCAATAAAATACTACTTAATATGGAAAAATAACCTAACTGGTACATGATGTTTTATGATTATGCAAATTCTAAAGTGAATATAATTCACTTGTCTTGAGACTATATGGCAGTATTCAAGTTAGTTCTTCCAATCCCTGCATTTTTTATAAGTGATTTAAGATAGGGTTTTGAATATCTAGTGCCTCATATTTCAAATAATAGTGACTAGAATAATATTAGAGTTGTTTTTATTTGAAGATTCACTACAAGTAACATGTTTCTACATATTGTCTCAAATTTCTGCTAAATGTTGAATTAATGTACATTGGACCTTTTTTCTATTTCACTGAGTAACCTTTTTGTATCCAGTACACTGCCATATTTTTTCCTTACAAGGAATAAACTAGTTGAAAAAAAGGAAAGCATTCAGCATTGTGTTGTCAAGCTGATATTTCCATAGAATCATAGAATGTTTTCAGTAGGAAGGGACCTTAAAGATTATCTAGTCACACTCCCCCTTTCCATGAACAGGGACGCCTTCCACTAGACCAGGTTTCTCAAACCCCATCCAACCTGGCCTTCAGAGCACTTCCAGGGATGGGGCATCCACAACTTATCTGGACTGTCTGTTCCAGTGCTTCACCAACCTGATAGTAAAGAATTTCTTCTTAATATCTAATATAAATCTACCTTCTTTTAGCTTAAAACCATTGTTCCCTGTTTTGTCACTACACTCCCTGACAAAGAGACTCTCTCCTTTTAGGCTCTGGAAGACTGCTGTGAGGTCTCCCTGGAGCCTTCACTGTTCCAGACTGAACAGTCCCAACTACCTCAATCTATCTAAACCTGTATTTACAAACCTGTCCTCTATAAAGGAGAAGTGCTCCATCTCTGTGGCCTTCCTCAGGGCATTCCTTAACAGATCTTTGTCTTCCTTATTCTGTGAACACCGGAGGTGAACACAGTACTCTAGGTAGGATATCATGAGAGTGGTGTAGAGGGGGGATAATCACCTCCCTTGGCCTGCCAGCCATGCTTCCTTAGATGAAGCTCAGGATATGGTTGGCTTTCTGGGGTGCACATTGCCAGCTCATCCATCAGTATCTACAAGTCCTTCTCAGCAGAGATACTCTCAATCCACTTACTGTGCAGTCTACATTTGTGCTTGGGATTTCCCCAACTCAGGTGCAGGACCTTGCATATGGCCTTGTTGAAATCATGGGCCCACGTCTCAAGCCTGACTAGGTCCCTCTGGATGGTATCCCTTCCCTGCATATTGTCAACCTCCCTACTCACCTTGGTGTCATTCTCAAACTTGCTGAGAGTGCATGCAATCCCACTGTCCATGTCAGAAGAAAAGATGTTAAATAATCTGGTAAATGCTACAGATGTTTAATAACAGAAGTTTTCCCCAGATATTATAAAAGAGAAAGCTTGATTAAAAAGAAAACATAGAGCAACACCATACAATGATATGATCACTGTATTTCTCTGGTCCAATTATCTGACAGAAAAGTACCTGTGTTTTCAAATGTGTGGTTACTGCTTTAGTCAGTTACATCATAATATCTGATAAATACAGATTAATATATTCAGAGGAAGACATTTAAGAAAATGTTGTGCATTCAGTACTTTTGAAATATATTAGTTCATTAAGTTTAAGTACTTCCTGTTGTTAATGCATTAGGGAGGCTTCAATAGAGACTTCTCATTGTTAATGGTGAATTTGATGGTAATACAAAAATAAAAGCATATTTCAGCAGCAACTATTTAAAAATGCAGTGTATGGTTTACATATCTGGAGTATTGCTTTACATTTTCTATGTGAATCAACTTTTTGGGTTTCAGAAACAGAAACAGAAGGACTTGATCATGTTAAACAATGACTTTTTACAATTTCTTCCTCTCCAGTTATTTGATATATTCATCCTGACCAAAATCCACTGAGGCTTTCTGATTCCACAGCTGTAATCAGCTTTGTGCCTTATCCAAAGCTGCAATATTTTTAACAGTAAAAAGAAACAAATACATTCTTAAAAATTGAATGGAATTACTAATATAAGTCCTTCTTGAATAAAAAAGCAACATTTTCAACCTTTTTACAAAACTAATTAGGCCCATGAAAAGTAGTTTAGCCAAACTATAACTAAGTGTAATGATGCAAAATGCACTGACGGAAGGGAGCATTACCAGGCCAAATGGATTGGTTTAAACATTTTCGACACATGTCACAAGTTCACATAATCAGCCTGAGGCAGCAGGAAACTTAAAAGCTAGTCTGGTAGTGTTTCCTACAAATATTCTTTGAATTTTATTACTTGTCTCCCACATGAGGCGTAATAGTTTCAATGTTCTAATTAGTACTTGTGTATATTGCTATTACTTTGTCTCTTTAATCACATTATTAAGTCTGTTATGGAGATTCCTTATAGAATCACACTTTATAATAGTGTTTCTAATTTGAATATGCCCTTTTTTATGTTGTCTGAATCTGAGACATTATAAACTCTTCTTTATGGGTCCTTTGATACTAGTCACTTTCCTGTTTTATGCTTGATTAGAACATACAGTACTAAGTAATAAAGAAATTTCCTGAAGCCTTGGAGTTGTAGTACCAGAAAACATTTCAGATTCCTCAAACTTTCTCTTCCTCTCTGACATTATGTCAAAAAAATATATTCCTTCATCCATTTTAAAGTACTGATCAGGAAACATGTAGAAAATAAAGTGCTTTTGATTAATCATAATGGATTTTTTACACTACCACAGACTATTTTTCAGTCTGTTTTCAAATGAGGTAGATGATAAGAAACTGTATAGATATGTTAAGGAACTACGATAATTTTCACAAACTGAAAATACAGTTAAAAATTAATTTAATGTGAAAAAATATATTTAGATGTCAATGAGAAATAAGAAGCAATATACATCTCTCTCTCACTCTGTTTCTCTTTCTCTCTTTTTCCTTTTCCGAAGAGGCGTGCCATTAAAGTGAAGGAAATTAGTTCATTTTAAAGTAATTTCATTTCATCTTTTCTTAGACCAATAATTAATTTGATAAAACAGGAAATTAAGTGAGATTTTGTAAAAGTAATACAGAAATTAATATATTTGGTATGACATTACAGCAATTGTATAGATCAGAAATTGCAAAGGATGTGCACAAATAACAGAAGCATGAAAACTAGCTAGAAGACTTCTTAAGAGCTAAGTACGGTTGAAATAAAATACTTCTTGTTTACATAACAAGAAGCAACAGAGAATAAGCAATAATCCCATTAGGTGTCCTCATCGAAAGCCTCTGAAATTGTAGTGAAACTGTTTCTTTCTGCAGTTAAGTTTGGATCAGAAACTAATTGTCAGCAGTCTTCACAGAGACGTTACCATCAATTCCTGCGAGTTTCCTTCAGCTGGAGAATGTGAAGAAATTTGTGGAATTCAATATTTATTTTCTGAACAAGTGATGAAGGCTGCAGAGTAATGCAAGTATTTACAGTTGCTTTCAATCATCTGCAAATGAGAAAGGGAGTATTAACTCAAAACTAAAATCTGAGCAAAGGAAAATAATAGGGAAGAATCCCGTTCATCAGATCTTCTGCATTCTACTATTTCCTTCTCAAGTGAAGGAAATGGCTTTCTGATCAAGTATAGCCATGCAGAAAAATAAGCCTTTTTCCCATGTAGCTACGAACAGTTATTCTTGGCAAATATTTATATGCAAAATCTGAATGTCCAGGAGTAATTTAATGTCAAAATTATGAATCTCAAATTTCCATGCTTTAGAGTTTTTAATAGAATATCATAATTAAATTTTTGCTGTCTAGTAACATCTAGCATACAGTGTATATATATATATATATTTTATTCATCACAGAATCACAGAATCACAGGGGTTGGAAGGGACCTCCAGAGATCATCGAGTCCAATCCCCCTGCCAAAGCA
>JACDJE010000257.1:217093-236513 GCA_016647715.1 Pavo muticus | reverse complement strand
ATGACCTCCCCCTGGTGAACCCATGCTGGCTACTCCTGATAACCTCCTTTTCTTCCAATTGTCTGGAGATGGCATCCAGCACAAGCTGTTCCATCACGTTTCCAGGGACAGAGGTGAGGCTGACAGGCCTGTAATTACCTGGATCTTCCTTTTTGCCCTTTTTGAAGACCAGAGTGACATTGGCTATCCTCCAGTCTTCAGGCACCTCCCCCATTCTCCAAGACCTCTCAAAGATGATAGAGAGCGGTTCAGCAATCACCTCTGCCAGCTCCCTCAGCACCTGTGGATGCACCCCATCGGGTCCCATGGATTTATGAACATCGGTGTTGCCTAGGCGCTCTCAGACCGCCTCTTCCCTGACTAAAGGGAAGTCTTCCATTCCCCAGACCCTCTCAGAAACTTCCAGGGTCTGGGATTCCTGAGGGAGAGCTTTTTCACTGAAGACAGAAGCATGAAGGTGTTCAGTATCTCCGCCTTCTCAGCATCCCCCATTACCAGAACACCCCCCTCACTTAGCAGGGGACCCACATTCTCCCTAGTCTTCCTTTTACTGGTAACATACTTTAAAAAGCCTTTTTTTATTATCCTTTATCACCTTTGCCAGATTGAATTCCAGGTGGGCTTTAGCCTTCCTCGTCGCATCCCTACAGGCCCTGACAACATTTCTATATTCTTCCCAAGTGGTCAGACCCTTCTTCCACATTTCATGGACCTCCTTCTTCCCTTTGAGTTTGTGCATGAGCTCTTTGCTCATCCACACAGGTCTCCTGCCACCCTTTCCTGATTTCTTGCTCAGAGGGACGCACCGATCCTGAGCTTGGAAGAAGAGCTGTTTAAATGCCGACCAGTTCTCACAGGCCCCCTTACCTTCTAACACCCTAGCCCATGGGATAGCTCCAAGTAGGTCCCAGAAGAGATCAAAGCTGGCTCTCCTAAAGTCCAGGGTAGCAATCCTACTTTTTGCTTTGCTTCTTCCACTCAAGATCTTGAACTCCACCATCTCATGGTCACTACAACCCAAGCTGCCCCTGACCTTTACTTCCTTAACAAGCCCTTCCTTATTAGTGAGAATAAGGTCCAGTAACACCCCTCCCCTCATCGGTTCCTCCACCATCTGCATCAGAAAGTTGTCTTCAACACATTGTAGGAACCATCTGGACCGCGTGTGCCTGGCCATGTTGCTTGTCCAGCAAATATCTGGATAATTGAAGTCCTCCACAAGCACCAGCGCTTGGGATTGTGACGCTACTTCCAGTTGCTTATGGAAGGCCTCATCAACCTCCTCCTCCTGATCAGGGGCCTGTAGTACACACCCACAACAGTGTCACCCATACCAGCCTGCCCCTTGATTCTCACCCACAAGCTCTCCACAGCTACTTCACTCTCCCCCAGGTGGAGCTCAATACATTCTAGCTGCTCTCTCATATAAAGAGCGACTCCACCATGCCACCTTGCCAGCCGATCTTTCGTAAAAAGCACATAGCCCTCCATGACAACATTCCAGTCATGCGAGCTGTCCCACCACGTCTCCGTGATCGCAATGAGATCATGGCCTTGCGACCACACGCAGATCTCCAACTCTTCCTGTTTATTTCCCATGCTGCACACATTAGTGTACAGACACTTTAGGGAATCAGCATCCCCCTGCCCCTCTCCATCCCTTTGAACTCCACCCTCTTCACCCATCAAGCTCTGTTTTGAGCCTCAAACTACCCGCTCAGCCCCAGTGGCCCTCATTTTGTCCCCCTCCCCGTTCTTACCTAGTTTAAAGACCTTTCAATGAGTCCCGCCAGTTCCTGGGCTAGGATCCTCTTACCCCTTGGAGACAGGCTACTTCCATCTGCAGCCATCATGCCAGGTGCCAAGTAAATTGCCCCGTGGTCAAAGAAACAAAAATTCCTGTGTTTGCACCAACCTGTAAGCCATTTATTTATGACGTGGGTTTTTTGGATCCTCACAGTATCCTTCCCTGCCACTGAAGGTATAGAAGAAAAAACCACCTGCACACCTGCTCCTTCAACTACCCGCCCCAGTCCCCTGAAGTCTTTCTTGATAGACCTCAAGCTTTCCTCAGCAACTTCGTCAGTGCCAGCCTGAACTATCAATAAGGGGTAATAATCAGAAGGGCGAATCAGTCCAGGAAGTTTCCTAGAAATGTCCCTGACCCGTGCCCCAGGGAGGCAGCACACCTCCCTATAGGTAGGGTCAAGCTGACATATAGGACCTTCCGTTCCTCTCAGCAGGGAGTCATTGTGTTGGTTCTTTCTCTCTGCTGCTAACATTAACAATGCAATGAAAGTATGTCAAGTGTCAGCAATTACTTTCTCCCAGTGTTCAAACTTGACATAAGACTCACTATTTCCACCTCATCCTTTCACAATGTGAAAAAAAAAAAAAAAGGAAAAAAATGAAAGGACAATCTACCTTAACAGTCCTTAGGAATGCTGGCATTTTCATGTGTTTTTTCAGGATTTTCTCGGCTTTTTCTAAAACAGAAAAGTTTGGAAAACAAAAGAGAGTAAAACAGAGAGGAAAAACTGTTGTGAGATTTTCCTGCTCTTCCTATCTGCTTTTTGTATGGCTTGTGAGGAAAGCAGGAATTAAAGTGAGACAGTACTGTTCTGGGATTCTTCCTGTTTTCTTAATTTATTGGAGGCCTGCAGTTCCCACTGGATTATTTCAGATCAGTAGGTTTTTTTTTTTCAGGGTCCACATATACAAAATACTTGTACCATAAGCTCCTCTTTAGAACATGGTACAAAAATATTTTCCTTTTATTCTAGATGCAGAAACTTTAGCAATGTCAGTAAGTATCTCAGGGTGAGAGAAGAACATCTTGAGATATCATATACAAGGACTAAAAACTTGAAGTTAATTTTTATAGGTTTTCTAAGGTGTACTTGTTAGAAATAAGTACGTCTGTTGACACCACAGTGAAATTTATTCACGTTTTGTTCTCTAAGTTGTGATGAACAGTAACTAAATATTTTAACTTGCAAATTTCAAGACATATGAGAGTTGAAACATTTGAATTAAAGTATTTATATGAAGTCTTTTTACTTGCTTTATCAAGTTATTTACGTGTTTATTAATCCACGTGAGATCAAGACTGTCATTGCCACTTGATGCCCACTAAGTATGAATAATCTTATCATAACTTCATAAAACATAAACTACATTATGACAGTTGTTGGTAGTTGTCAGCTTTTTTTTTTTTGTAATCTCAGGAGAAAGAGGAATTGAATAAACTGAGATTTTATGATTTAACTTCCCTACTCAGGTGAGGTTCAAAGCACAGGCGAGTTTCGATCCGTTCCTTCATGCAGGGAGCCCCGAGATCAGAGAGCAGCCCGGCCGCTCTCGCGAGAGCGGCTGACGTGAAGTGGGCGTTGCTAGGGCAACGGCTCTGCCTCAGGCGGCATGGAGGCGAGGAGTCGTCAGGGTGTGTGAATCACGTGGGCTGTTCAGACAAGGAGAAACGGTACGCCACCTGTTTGTGCGACTACACAGGGAGTAGGGTTGTTATGCCGCTGTGAAGTGAGTGATTTTCAGGGCAAACCCCGAGCGGATCAGCGAGCAGGCAGGGTGGGGCACCTTGCCATATAGGAGGGGGCTTAACACTTAACACGTCACTTAGCAGGTCGTTGCTCTCTGGACACACCGAGGTGCAACCATGGTTACCACACGGCGGCGAGCTGCTGCTAAAAGGGATGTAGAGGCTCAGACTGAAAGCATGAATGTCCATGCTGCAGTTCAGGTCTCAGGCTGCAGAGAATGCCTAGCCCTGTCACTGCTACAGGAGGGCAGCAGGGTTACCACCTGTGTGCGGTGTGAGCAGGTGGATGATCTGCTCATCCTGGTGGTAGAGCTAAAGGAGGAAGTAGAAAGGCTGAGGAGCATCTGGGATTGTGGGAAGGGGATTGATTGGTGGAATTGCACTCTGCCATCCCTACAGGAAGGGTGCGGGGGAGATGCTCCTTAAGCAACAGGGGATCATCTGCTGTCTCACAGTCAGGTAGGAAGGGGCAACCTCAAAGACAGCAAGGGATGGAAACAAGTCCCTGTTCTGGGCAACAAGCGGACTGCCCCTCAGCCTGTCCCACCTTCCCAGGTGCCCTTACATAACAGGTATGAGGCTCTGGAGCTGGACGGACTGGGGGATATGGATATTGGTTAAAGTCCATCTGTGCAGGAGAGGCTTCCCAAGGCTAGCCAGTCTGCTCCCTGTTTTGTGACGTCAGTCAGGAAGAAAAGAAGGGCTGTCATCATAAGGGACTCCCTTCTGAGAGGAACTGAGGGCCCAGTATGCCGCTTGGACCTGTCCCGCAGGGACATGTGTTGCCTGTCTGGAGCCCAGGTGAGCCTGGTTAAGCCCTCCGATTATTATCCATTGCTAGTTTTCCATGTTGGAAATGAAGAGGTAGGCAAAAGAAGTTCTCAGGTGATCAAAAGGGACTTCAGGGCTCTGGGAAGACTTCTGAAGGGATTGGGAGCGCAAGTTGTGTTCTCCTCTGTCCTCTCAGTTGGTGACTGGGATCTGCACAAAAGGAGGAGGATGGACACGCTGAATGAATGGCTTTGCGAATGGTGTCACACTCAGGGTTTTGGGTACTATGGTTTGGGACGCAGCCTTGAGAAAGGGGGAATGCTGACGGTGGATGGGAGCCGACTGACTAGAAGGGCCACAAATATTCTCGGGAACAAGCTGGCTGGGCTGGTTAGCAGGGCTTTAGGCTAGATATGATGGGGGAAGGGGGTGTACTAGGTAACAGAGAAGCTCGTAGGAATGCTGTCACCCTGGGAGGTGGTACGGGAAAACCCCCGACTTGTCCTGGAGATACTAGGAAGGGCTCCTTTGAGAAGGCAACAAGGCCAATAGCTAAGCTTAATTGCCTCTGTTCCAATGCACGCAGCATGGGAAATAAACAGGAGCAGCTAGAAACCGTGGCATGATTGGGAAAGTATGACCTAATTGCTATCACGGAAACATGGTGGGATGAATCCCACAATTGGAATACCCTGATTGAGGACTACAGGCTTTTCAGAAGGGATAGACAGGGTAGGGGGGGTGGTGGAGTTGCCCTCTATGTTAGGAGGTGGATAGATTGCGAAGAGCTCTGTCTGAGGAACAGCCACGATCAGGTCGAGAGCTTGTGGGTAAAAATCAAGGATCGGTCCAGTAAAGGGCATCAAGTGGTTGGGGTCTGCTACAGGCCACCTGATCAGGAGGAGCCTGTTGACGAGGCCTTCTTGCTTCAGCTGCAGGAGGTGTCACGCTCGCGGGCTCTTGTCCTGCTGGGGGATTTCAACCACCCGGATATCTGCTGGGATAGTGGCATGGCGGGTGGCAGACAATCCAGGAGATTCCTGGAGTCTGTAGAGGACAGCTTCCTGGTCCAGGTAATAGATGGACCAACCCGAGGTGAAGCCTTACTGGACCTGGTGCTCACTAATGCAGAGGAGAGCATTAGAGAGGTTAAGATTGGAGGCAGCCTGGGCTGTAGTGACCATGCCTTGGTGGTGGTTGTGATCTTGAAGAATGCGGGCCTGGCAAAAAGCAGAGCTAGGACCCTGTGCTTTAGGAGAGCAAACTTCCGGCTGCGCAAGGAACTGCTGAGTGGGATCCCCTGGTAAACTGTCCTTAAGGGCATGGGTACGGAACAGAGCTGGCAGCTCTCCATCCCCTAGCAGAAGAAGTCGAGCAGGGGAGGCACGTGACTGTTGTCGCCTACGCAAGGACCTGCAGCTTAAACTGAGAGAAAGGAGAGAAATGTACAGAAAGTGGAAGCAGGGTTGTGTATCCTGGGAGGAATACAGGGCTGTTATCCGTGTGTGTAGAGATAGGATTAGGAAAGCCAAGGCGCAGATGGAGATGAACTTGGCGAGGGATGTGAAAGATAACAAGAAGGGGTTTTACAGGTACTTAGGCAGGAGGAGACAGGCCAAGGAGAGTGTTCCCCCTCTGATGAAAGGTAATGGGGAGCTAGCTTCCTCAGATATAGAAAAAGCTGAGGTACTCAGTGAGTGCTTTGCCTCAGTCTTCACGGGTGGTCAGGCTTCCCGTGTATGCCAGGACCATGAGCCTCTAGGTGAAGGTGTGGGGAGTGGTTTCTGTCCCACTGTAACAGTGGAACAAGTCCGAGTCCTCCTCATGAAGTTGAACATGTATAAGTCCATGGGGCTGGATGATATCCATCCTAGGGTTCTGAAAGAGATGGCTGATGTGGTTGCTTAGCTGCTCTCCATCTTATTCGAAAAATCATGGCTGTCTGGTGAAGTCCCCGGTGACTGGAAAAAGGGAAACATTACTCCCATTTTTAAGAAAAGGAGAAAGGAAGACCCGGGGAACTACAGTCCGGTGAGCCTCACCTCTGTGCCTGGGAAGGTCATGGAGCAGATCCTCCTGGTTACCATGTTAAGGCACGTACGAGATGAAGAGGTGATCCGAGACAGCCAGCATGGCTTCACCAAGGGCAGATCTTGCCTGACCAATCTGGTGGCCTTCTATGATGGAGTGATGGCTTTGGTGGACGGGGGAAGGGCAATAGATGTCATCTACCTGGACTTCTGCAAAGCCTTTGACAAAGTCCCTTACCACATCCTTCTCTCTAAATTGGAGAAGTGTGGATTTGTGGCTAGGCCAGACTCTTTTCAGCGGTGTGTGGAGACAGGACAAGGGGAAACGGCCAGAAACAAGAGCATAGGAAGTTCCGCACAAATGTGCGCAAGAACTTCTTTACGGTGAGGGTGACAGAGCACTGGAACAGGCTGCCCAGGGAGGTTGTGGAGTCTCCTTCTCTGGAGATATTCAAGACCCGCCTGGACACCTGCCTGTGCAACCTGGTGTAGGGAACCTGTTTTGGCAGGGGGGTTGGACTCGATGATCTCTGGAGGTCCCTTCCAAACCCCTGTGATTCTGTGAAGGCTGAATTTCGATGGATTAGGAATTGGCTGGCTGGACGCAGCCAAAGGGTTGTGATCAATGGTTTTGTGTCAGGGTGGAGGCCGGTCACAAGCGGTGTCCCTCAGGGGTCGGTCTTGGGACCAGTGCTCTTCATCATCTTCATCAGTGACAGAGACAATGGCATCGAGTGCACCCTCAGCAAGTTTGCAGATAACACCAAGCTGAGCGGTGCAGTCAATACATTGGAAGGAAGGGAAGCCATCCCAGAGTGGCCTGGACAGGCTGGAGAAGTGGGCCCATGAAAACATAATGAAGTTCAATAAGGCCAAGTGCAGGGTGCTGCACTTGGGTCGGGGCGATCCCAGGTATTTATACAAACTGGGGGAAGATCTCCTTGAGAGCAGTTCTGCGGAGAAGGACTTGGGGGTCCTGGTTGACAAGAAGCTGGACATGAGCCAGCAGTGTGCGCTTGCAGCCCAGAAGGCCAACTGTGTTCTGGGCTGCATTAAAAAAAAGGGTGGCCAGCAGGGAGAGGGAGGTGATTGTCCCCCTCTACTCAGCTCTTGTGAGGCCCCGTCTGGAGTACTGTGTCCAGGCCTGGGGCCCCCAGTACAGGAAGGATGTGGAGCTCTTGGAACGGGTCCAGAGGAGGGCCACTAAGATGATCAGAGGGCTGGAGCACCTCTCCTGTGAGGAAAGGTTGAGGGAACTGGAATTGTTCAGCTTGGAGAAGAGAAGGCTCCGGGGAGACCTCATTGCGGCCTTCCAGTACTTGAAGGGAGCGTATAAACAAGAATGGGAACAGCTGTTTACGAGGGTTGATAGTGATAGGACAAGGGTGAATGGTTTTAAACTGAGACAGGGGAGGTTTAGGTTAGATATTAGGAGGAAGTTTTTCACACAGAGGGTGGTGACGTACTGGAACAGGTTGCCCAAGGAAGTTGTGGATGCCCCATCCCTGGAGGCATTCAAGGCCAGGCTGGATGTGGCTCCGGGCAGCCTGGTCTGGTGGTTGGCGACCCTGCATGTAGCAGGGGGGTTGAAACTAGATGATCATTGTGGTCCTTTTCAGCCCAGGACATTCTATGATTCTATGATTCTATGAAGTTATGTAGAAAAACGTAATGCAAATGGGGCAGAACTTTTGACTTTAAAAAGCTTCTGTTACTCTGCACAGTTTACGTTGAATAAAATACTTTGAAGTTTCACATAGCTTTAGCATTTTTCAGACATAATACTGTGTTTATAGAAGATGGAAAATCCTGATAAATCATGAGGCCAATAACAGCAATGTGGGTTTCTCTGAAAGTAGTGCCTCCTATTTATTTCCAAGGAAACTACAATGTTGTTGCCACTGGCAACCACCGGGTTTCCGGGCTGCACCGTCATGGGCTAGCGATCCGAGCTCGCTAGAGCCATAGCCACACAGACACCAATATGGAGGATGTAGCAAATGGTGTTTATTGTAGTACGATGGCAACCTATATACTCTACTTGCATCATCTACGCCCCTTAAGCCTGCGTCATATCAGACTCATAGAGCAGGGGAGGACCTATCCCGTCACAACCCGATACCCTGTTAATGCCTACTACAACAGATACAAAGAGTGCAATCATATTTGATAGAAATAATTCTCAGCTACAGAACACTATTTTTTTCAGTGTAGTCACCAGCATTAGTGATACATTTTTGCCAGAAATGAAGAAGAGTTTGCATGCCACACTCCTAAAAATCTCTACCAGAAGAGGCAACCCATTGTTGCTGTTGCCACTGCTGGAAATGTACCACCCACTGCTTCACTGTGCTCATCTTCTCTATGTGGTCTCCATAAATGTTCAACTTCAGTGATTGTCAGTGGGCGCCATTTTTTTCCATATGGAGGATTTCAGTGACTTATTTTTGTTTCATACACACTTTGATGCCAGATGCCATTTTGTGAGACTGGCCCTCCCCTGCCATCTCTCACATGGCAACAAAATGTAATGGAATACTGTTGGGAAGGTTCAACCTCTGCTACCATACCACCAACATCTGCCTCTGACATCACAGGCCAACATAATAAAATAGGAGGCATTACTTTTGGAGAAGCCCTCATGTTATAATGCAGTAGAAAATTTAATATATGCATAAAGAATTTGAATTAAGCATACTACACATAATAAAGTGAAATATTTTTCAGTCTATTCATAGGAAAAAAAAAAAAAGAGGGATTGAGAATACTTAATCTGTTTTCTTTAACATGTGGCAGCTAAAAGAAAGTCTTCTTCCTAGACAAACTGAGAGTTGTGTGAAAAAAGATTAACAGTAATGAAAAAGAAAACATTAAAATAAGGCACTGTATTTTGCTGCATTTAAGGCCTATCTGCTTTCACACTACAAATTACAATTAACTTAGTTATCTACAGAACTGCAGTGAAAGAGAAATCATAATTAGAATTATATATTGTAAAAGATAAAACAAAGATCAAAAGAGAATATTTTCAACAATTGTACATATACTGGCTTCAGTAACTGATAAATTAAAACATGTGTAGAAAGACAAAATTATCTGAGTAACTACTGGGATTAAAATTTGGAGAATAAATTCAAGCCATAAATTTAGATAGCAACAAGTGAGGTAGATATCTAAGCTCCCATGATAAAAAAAAAAAAATAATCTCATATTTAGATCACATATGTAAACATAGACATCCAATGACCACTGAGATGTCCAAGATATCTCACAACAGACAGTATATTTGACTTTTATTTTTAGATATTGTCTTGGCTTCAGTTAGATAGATAACAAGCTAGCCAATGCTATGCCCATCTACAAAAAGGGTGTGAAAGAAGACCCAGGAAGCTACAGAGTCTAACTTATATCTCTGGAAAAGTGATATAGTGTCTGAGTGGGATATTTAAAGACATTTAAAGAACAAATCTGTTATCAAGAGTAGTCAGCATGATGGGAAAGTCCTGTCTTAGTAATTTGATCTCCTATGATAAGGCCACCCTTTTAGTAGATGAAGGGAAGGAGGTGAAAGTAGCCTTTCTGGATTTTACTAAGGCCTTTGATGCTGTCCCTCAGGGCATTCTTCTGGACAAATTGTCCAACTATGAGATGAGCAGATTCGTGTTATTCTTAATGATCAAATGATATAAGGGTAGGGATCCAAGTGTTGTAGTGAATGGAGATACATCTTGCTAGTGAACATTCACTTGTGGTGTTCCCTAGGGCTCAATTCTAGGGCCAGTCCTGTTCAACATTTTTATGAATGGTCTGGATACAGGAGTGAAATGCAAGTGTGCTGATGATACTAGAATGGGAGATGTTATTAAGTTTCTGGAGGGATGAGAGGCCTAGCAGAAGGATCTAACCAATTTGGAGCATTGGGCAATCAGCAGCAACGTGAAGTTCAACAAAAGAAAATGCTGGGTTCTGCATCTGGGATGGAGTAACACTAGAAAACAGTGCAGAGTGGAAAATGAGTGCCTGGAGTGCAGCACTGATGAGAAAGATCTGGAGGTATTGGCTGACAGCAGGCTTAACATGTAACAGCAGCTTGTCTTGGCAGTCATGAGGATAAACTGTGTTTAGAGGTACATTAGACACAGTATAGCCAGCTTGTCAGAAAAGGTGATTCTTCAGTTATATTTAGCATTGGTGAAGCCCTGCCTTGAATACTTTATTTAGTTCTGATCTCTGCAATATAGAAAGCATACTAAGATGTTGGAAGTGTCCAGAGAAGGGCAAAAAACCTGGTAAAAGTGCTAGAAGATATGTCTGATGAGGAGGGGCTGAGAACACTCGAGTTGTTTAGTCTGGAGGAAAGAAAGCTAAGCAGTCTCATTGCTCTCGAGAAATGTGTGAGATGGAAAAGTGGCGAAGGAGGTTGCAGTCTTTTCCCCTGGGTAACGAGTAATAGGACTCACAGGAATGGCAAACAGCTGTGCCAAGGGAGGCTCAGACTGGACATTAGGAAAATTTTTTTTACGATGAGCATGGTGAAACACTGAAATAGGCTTCGTGGAGAGATGTCTGATTCCCCATGCCTGCAATTGTTCAGAAGGCAATAGGACAATGCTATTTTAAATATGATTTAACTTTTGGTTAGCTCTGAGTGGTCAGGTAAGGCAGCTGGACTCAAAAATCCCTGAACATCTGTTCTGAATGAACCCTATCCTACACTTTCCTACCCTATCCTACCTTATCCTGCCCTATCCTAGTCTACCCTATCCTACCCTGTCCCACCATACCCAACCCTATCCTAACCAACCCTATCCTACCCTACCCTACCTTAGCCTACCCTAACCTAGCCTAGCCTAGAGTAGCCTAGCCTAGCCTAGCCTAGAGTAGCCTAGCCTACCCTACCATATCCAAACCCATCCTACCCTATCATATCCTATCTTATCCTACCCTATCCTACCCTACCCTACTCTTTCCGATCCATCCCTATCCTACCCTCTCCTATACTACGCTACCCTATCCTGTCTTATCCTATCCTGCCCTAGCCTTGCCTACACTAGCCTACCCTATCCTAACCTACCGTACCCTATCCTATCCTATGCTATCCTATCCTTCCCTAGCCTTGCCTAACCTAGCTTACCCTTTCCTATCCTACCCTAGCCTACCCTATCCTATCCTATCCTACCCTACGCTACCCTAGCATAGCCTTCCCCTACGCTATCCTATGCTATCGTACCCTAACCTACCATCGCCTGTTCTACACTACCATAGCCTACCCTACCATAGCCTACCCTACACAATCCTATCCTAGCCTACCATACTCTGACCTAGCCTAGCCTTTCCTACCCTACCCTACCCTACCCTACACTATCCAAGCATACCCTACCCTACCCTAACCTATCCTACCGTATCCTATCCTACCCTACCCTATCCTATTTTTCCCTATACTACGATATCCTTCCCTACCCTAGCCTTCCCTACCCTGTCCTATCCTTCTCTACCCTGTCCTATCCTTCTCTACCCTGTCCTATCTTATTCTATCCTATACTACCCTACCCTTCTATAGCCTACCCTACCCTGTCCTATCCTCCCCTTCCATACCCTTGCCTAGCCTAACCTACCCTACCGGACCCTCCCCTATCCTATTCTATCCTACCTATTCTTCCTTATCCTACCATACCCTACCCTATCCTTCCCTACCCTACCCTATCCAATCTTATCTGACCCTACCCTATCCAATTTTATCTTACCTGACCGTATCCAATTTTATCCTACCCTGTCCTATCCTATCTTATCCTATCCTACCGTATCCCTACCCTACCCTATCCTAACCTACCGTATCGTACCCTATCCTATCCTACCCGATCCTATGCTACCCTACTCTACCCTATCATATGCTATCCTAACCTACCCTATCCTATCCTACCCTACCCTACCCTGCCGTACCCGATCCTACGCTACCCTACCCTACCCTATCCTACCCTACCCTACCTTACCCTATCCTATCCAACCCTACCCTATCCTATCCTACCCTACCCTACCCTATCATATGCTTTCCTACCCTACTCTATCCTATCCTATCCTACCCTACTGTACCTTATCATATGCTACCCTACCCCACCCTATCCTACGCTATCTATTTTCTAACCTATAGTGCCCTATCCTATCCTACCCTATCCTGTCATTCCCTACCCGACCCTACCCTATGCTACCCTACCTTTCCTTATCTTATCCTACCCTTCCCTTCCCTTCCCTTCCCTTCCCTTCCCTTCCCTTCCCTTCCCTTCCCTTCCCTTCCCTTCCCTTCCCTTCCCTGCCCTATTGAATCCTACACTACCCTATGTTTTGCTATCCTATCCTACCCTATCCTTGCCTACCCTAGCCTATCCTACGCTACCCTATCCTACCCTACCCTACCCTGTCATATACTATCTTATCCTATCCTATCCTAACATATCCTACCTTACCCTGTAATATCCTACCCTATCCTACTCTACCCTACCCTATCCTATGCTATCCAAGCCTACCCTACCCTATCCTATGCTACCCTATCCTACCCTATCTCACACTATCCTATCCAACCCTGCCCTATCCCATCCTACCGTATCGTATGCTTTCCTACCCTAGTCTATCCCATCCTACCCTATCCTATCGTACCCTACCCTACCGTACCTTATCATATGCTGCCCTTCCCCACCGTAATCCTACACCACCTATATTCTAACCTATAGTGCCCTATCCTATCCTACCCTATCCTGTCCTTCCCTATCCGACCCTAACCTACGCTACCCTACCCTTTCTTATCCTATTACCCTTCCCTTCCCAATGCTGCCCTGTTGAATCCTACACTGCCCTATCTAATGCTATCCTATCCTACCCTATCCTTGCCTACCCTAGCCCACCCTACACTATGCTATCCTATCCTACCCTACCCTGTCATATACTATCTTATCCTACCCTATCCTAACATATCCAACCTTACCCTATAGTATCCTAACCTACCCTACCCTACCCTACCCTATCCTGTCGTATCCTACCCTGCCCTACTTTACTCTGTCCTACCCTACTTATTTTACCCTATCCTATCCGACACTACCCTAGCATATCCTACCCTATGCTATCCTATCCTACCCTAGACTACCCTACCCTACCCTACCCTATCCTACCCTTCCTTACCCTGTCCTACCCTATCCTACCCTATCCTACCCTATTCCACCCTATTCTATCCTTCCGTATCCTACAGTATGCTATCCTATCCTACCCTACTGTCATGGTTTTGTGATTTTTGGTTTTCAGTATTCCACATCATAACATCATGTAGTGCACTGGGAGTTAAAGTGTTAACACTCTATCTGGGTACCTGTCCCTACATGTCATGGAGGGACGGGCTTAGGGTGGTCTCTTCTTCCTGACCGGCGAAGAGGCAGGTGCTCCGATAACTCTCTCTCTCCCATTTTGTTTGAATTAGCCGTCTTAATTAGATTGTATTATATTATAGTTAGTAAAATAAGTTTAGCTCCCTAGACGGTCTGTTCGTTTTCTTTCCTTTCCCTTCCTGTTTTTTTGGGGGGGGGCCGGGAAGGGGGGCCCTTAGGCCCACTGTCCCTGTCACAGGCATGGACTGGTCCAGATAACCCCGTGACACCTACCCTAATATAGCATACCCTATCCTACCCTAACCCATCCTATCCTATCCTATCCTACCATACCCTACCCTATGCTATCCTTCCCTACCCTAACCAATCATATCCCATCCTACACTATACAATCCTAAACTAGCTTATCCTACCCTACCCAATCCAACCCTTCCTTACCCTATCGAATTTTACCCTACCCTATCCTATCCTACCCTACCGTACCCTACCCCAACCTTTCCATTCCTACCCTACCCTATCTTATGCTATCTTATCCTACCCTATCCTTGCCTACCCTAGCCTACCCGATTCTATCCTACCCAAACCTATCCTATTCTATCCTCCCCTACCCTGTCTTATCCTATCTCATCCAACCCTATCCTAAATTATCCTACCCTACCCTATAATACCCTACCGTATCCTACCCTAGCCTATCCTAAGCTATCCTAGCATACACTACCCTATCCTATACTACCCTACCCTACCCTACCCTACCCTACCCTACCCTACCCTACCCTATCCTATCGTATCCTCCCCTACCCTACGTAACCCTGTCCTACCCTACTAATCCTACCCTATCCCACCCTAGCCTACCCTACCCTATCCTATTGTATTCTACCCTACCCTACTTTACCCTGTCCTACCCTAGCCTACACTTCCCTATCTGATCCTGCGCTACCCTACCCTATCCTATTGTATCCTACACTACCCTGCTTTACCCTGTCCTACCATACTTATTTTACCCTATCCTATCCAACACTACCCTAGATTGTCCTACCCTATCCTATCCTATCCTACCCTGTACTATCCTACCGTAGACTACCCTACCCTACCCTATTCTATCCTTCCCTGCCCTATCCTATGCTATCCTATCCTACCCTACCCTACCCTACCCTACTATAGCCCACCCTACTGTACCATAACCAATCCTACCCTACCGGATCCTATCCTATCCTATCCTATCCTATCCTATCCTATCCTGTCCTGTCCTGTCCTGTCCTGTCCTGTCCTGTCCTGTCCTATCCTATCCTATCCTATCCTATCCTATGTTATCCTATCCTATCCTATCCTATCCTATGTTATCCTATCCTGTGTTATCCTAACCTACCCTGTCCTTTCCTTCCCAACCCTAACATATCCAGTCTTATCACAACCTACACTATACAATCCTAACCTATCCTATCCTACCCTACCCTAGCCTACCCAATCCAACCCTACCTATCCTATCATATCCTATTTTATCCTATCCTACCATATCCTATCCTACCGTATCCTAGCCTATCCTAGCCTATCCTATCCTACCCTTCCCTATCCTTCCCTATCTTATCCTACTTTACCCTACTGTACAATACCCTATTGTACCCTCTCCTACCCTACCATACCCTACCCTACCCTACCCTACTCTATCCTTTCCTATCCTACACTATCCTAATCTTCCCTGCCCTACCATATCCTATCCTATCCTACCGTATTATAGCCTACGCTACCCTACCCTACCCTATCTTCTCCTACCCTATCCTACCCTACCCTACCGTAACCTAGCCTAAACTACCCTACCAGATCCTACCCTATCCTACCCTATCCTATCCTTCCCTACACTACCCTATCCAATCTTACCAGACCCTACACTATCCAATCTTATCCTACCCAATCCTACCCTACCCTACCCTACCCTACCCTACCCCACCCTACCCTAATCTACCGTACCCTAACTTATCTTATCGCACCCTATCCTATCCAATGCTACCCTACCCTACCATAGCCTACCCTACCCTACACTATCCTATCCTACCATACCGTAACCTACCCTAGCCTAACCTTTCCTATCCTACCCTACCCAATCCTATCCTATCTTACCCTACCCTACCCTCTCCTATCTTATCCAACCCTACCCTCCCATAACCTATTCTACCCTTGCCTAGCCAAGCGTAGCCTACCCTACCCTACCCTACCCTAGCCAAACATATCCTACCCTACCCTACCCTATCCTATCGTATCTTATACCTTTCACTATTCTATTCGTCCCTATCCTACCCCAACCTACTCTTCCCTATTGTAGCCTACCTTACCCTACCCTACCCTTTCCTACCCTATCCTATGCTACCCTACCCCAAGCTACCCTACCCTACGCTACCCTACCCCAACATATACTATCCTACCATATCTTACCCTACACAACCATAGGCTACCCTACCCTATCCTATGCAATCCTAGCCTTCCCTACCCTTCCATAGCCTACCTTACCCTATCCTATCCTACCCTAGCCAAACATATTCTACTCTACCCTACCCTACCCTACCCTACCCTACCCTACCCTAGCCAAGCGGAACCTACCCTACCCTAGCCTAGCCTACCTTAGCCTAGCCTAGCCTATCCTATCCTACCCTACCTTATCCTATCCTATCGTACCCTATCAACCTTACCCTATCCTATCCTATCTTAAACTATCCTACCCCAACCTAGCCTACCCTATCCTACCTTTCCCTGCCCTACCTTACCCTACCCTACCCTATCCTATGATAGCAAACCCTACCGTATCCTACCCTACCCTACAGTACCCTAGCCTACCGTAGCCTACCCTACCCTATCGTTTCCTATCCTACCCTACCCTATCCTACCCTATCCAATCCTATGCTTTCATATCCTATCATTGCCTAGCCTATGCTACCCTACCCTACCTTATTGTACCCTATCCTGTTGTACCCTATTTTACCCTACCCTACACTAACCTACCCAACCCTATCCTATTCTTCCCTATCCTACCCTATCCTTCCCTTCCATGTCCTATCTTATCCTACTGTACCCTACACTACCCTTCCCTATCCTGTCCTATCTTATTCTACCATAACCCTATTGTACCATATCCTATTGTACTCTATCCTACCCTTCCATACCCTACCCTAACCAATCATATCCTACGCTCTCCTAGCCTACCCTACCTTACCCTAGCCTACCCTTCCCTACCCTACCCAACCAGACCGTATGCTATCCTATCCCACCTATTCAACCTTATCCTATCCTACACTACATTCCCTACCATACCCTATCCAATCTTAACTTACCCTGTCGTCTCCTATGTTATCCTTCCCTACCCTACCCTATCCTACCCTATGTTACCCTACCCTACCATATCCTAAGCTACAGTACACTACCCTACCCTATCTTAGGCTATCCTACCCTACTTTATACTACCCTGCCCTATCCTATCCTACCCTATCTTATACTATCCTACCCTACCCTATACTATGCTACCCAACCCCACCCTACCCTACGTTAACCTACCCAAACTAATCCTATCCTTCCCTACCCTATCCTTCTCTCCCATGTCCTATCCTTCCCTACCCTTATCCTATCTTATCCTACTCTACCCTACCCTACTATAGCCTACCCTACCCTATCCTACCCACCCCCCCCATACCCTAGCCAAGCCTAGCCTAGCCTAACCTGCCGGACCCTACCCTATCCCATCCTATCCTACCCTATAATACCTTATCTTATCGTACCGTACCGTATTTTCCATACTCTCCCCGATCCAAACTTATCTGACCCTACACTATCCAATCTTATCCTACCCTACCCTACTCTGTCCTACCCTACCCTTCCCTATCCTTCCCTATCTTATTCTACCCTACCCTATTGTACCATATCCTATTGTACCCTATTGTACCCTACCATACCCTACCCTAACCAATCCTATCCTACAGTCTCCTACCCTATCCCACCCTACCCTATCCTACCCTACCCTATCCTACCCTAGGCTCTCCAACACTACACTATCATTCCCTACCCTGTTCTATGCTACCCTCTCCAACACTACTCTATCCTTCCCTACCCTATCCTGTTCTATCCTATCCTACCCTAGCCTAGCCTACACTACCCTAATCTAAACTATCAACCCTATCCTATCCTATCCTATCCTATCNATACTACGCTACCCTATCCTGTCTTATCCTATCCTGCCCTAGCCTTGCCTACACTAGCCTACCCTATCCTAACCTACCGTACCCTATCCTATCCTATGCTATCCTATCCTTCCCTAGCCTTGCCTAACCTAGCTTACCCTTTCCTATCCTACCCTAGCCTACCCTATCCTATCCTATCCTACCCTACGCTACCCTAGCATAGCCTTCCCCTACGCTATCCTATGCTATCGTACCCTAACCTACCATCGCCTGTTCTACACTACCATAGCCTACCCTACCATAGCCTACCCTACACAATCCTATCCTAGCCTACCATACTCTGACCTAGCCTAGCCTTTCCTACCCTACCCTACCCTACCCTACACTATCCAAGCATACCCTACCCTACCCTAACCTATCCTACCGTATCCTATCCTACCCTACCCTATCCTATTTTTCCCTATACTACGATATCCTTCCCTACCCTAGCCTTCCCTACCCTGTCCTATCCTTCTCTACCCTGTCCTATCCTTCTCTACCCTGTCCTATCTTATTCTATCCTATACTACCCTACCCTTCTATAGCCTACCCTACCCTGTCCTATCCTCCCCTTCCATACCCTTGCCTAGCCTAACCTACCCTACCGGACCCTCCCCTATCCTATTCTATCCTACCTATTCTTCCTTATCCTACCATACCCTACCCTATCCTTCCCTACCCTACCCTATCCAATCTTATCTGACCCTACCCTATCCAATTTTATCTTACCTGACCGTATCCAATTTTATCCTACCCTGTCCTATCCTATCTTATCCTATCCTACCGTATCCCTACCCTACCCTATCCTAACCTACCGTATCGTACCCTATCCTATCCTACCCGATCCTATGCTACCCTACTCTACCCTATCATATGCTATCCTAACCTACCCTATCCTATCCTACCCTACCCTACCCTGCCGTACCCGATCCTACGCTACCCTACCCTACCCTATCCTACCCTACCCTACCTTACCCTATCCTATCCAACCCTACCCTATCCTATCCTACCCTACCCTACCCTATCATATGCTTTCCTACCCTACTCTATCCTATCCTATCCTACCCTACTGTACCTTATCATATGCTACCCTACCCCACCCTATCCTACGCTATCTATTTTCTAACCTATAGTGCCCTATCCTATCCTACCCTATCCTGTCATTCCCTACCCGACCCTACCCTATGCTACCCTACCTTTCCTTATCTTATCCTACCCTTCCCTTCCCTTCCCTTCCCTTCCCTTCCCTTCCCTTCCCTTCCCTTCCCTTCCCTTCCCTTCCCTTCCCCTCTAGATACTTGCAGGCCACTATCATGTCTTTCTGGACACTTCTCTTCTCCAGGCTGAACAGTCCCAGTTCTCCCATCCTCTCCTCATAGTGGAGGTGTTCCATCCCTTGGACCATTTTTGTGATCCTCCTCTGGATGCGCTCCAGCAGGCTCATGTCTTTCCTGTACTGAGGACTCCACATGTGGACGCAGTACTCCAGGTGAG
>JACDJE010000257.1:157790-211847 GCA_016647715.1 Pavo muticus | reverse complement strand
CCTACCCTACCCTACCCTACCCTACCCTACCCTATCCTATCCTCTCCTACCCGACCCTACCGTACCCTAGCCTACCCTACCCTACCCTACCCAACTGGACCCTATCCTATCCTATCCCACCTATTCTACCTTATCCTAGTCTACCCTACACTATCATTCCCTACCCTACCCTACCCTATCCAATCTTACCTTACCCTATCGTCTCCTATGTTATCCTTCCCTACCCTACCCTATCCTACCCTACCCTATCTTACCCTAGGCTCTCCAACACTACGCTACCATTCCCTACCCTGTTCTATGCTACCCTCTCCAACACTACTCTATCCTTCCCTACCCTATCCTATGCTATCCTATCCTACCCTGCTATAGCCTTCCCTACTCTATCCTATCCTCTCCTACCCGACCCTACCCTACCCTAGCCTAGCCTAGCCTATCCTAGCCTAGTCTACCCGACTGGACCCTATCCTATCCTATCCCACCTATTCTACCTTATCCTATCCTACCCTACGCTATCATTCCCTACCCTACCCTATCCAATCTTACCTTACCCTATCATCTCCTGTTATCCTTCCCTACGTACCCTATCCTACCCTGTATTACCCTACCCTACCATATCCGAAGCTACAGTACGCTACCCTACCCTATCTTATGCTATCCTACCCTACTGTATACTACCCTGCCCTATCCTACCCTATTCTGTCCTATCTTATCCTTCCCTACCATATCCTACCCTGTCCTGCCCTACCCTATCGTATCGTATGCTACCCTACCCAATCCTACGCTTTCCTACCCTACCCTATCCTTCCCTACCCTACCCTTCCCTATCTTATGCCATCCTATCCTACCCAAGCCTTGCCTACCCTAGCCAACCCTACCCTATACTTCCCTACCCTGTCCTATTCCACCCTACCCTTCCCTACACAAACCTACCATACATAATCCCATCCCATCCTACCCTACCGTAGCCTAACCTAGCCGACACTACCCTATCTGACCCTACCCTACCTATTCTACCCTATCCTATCCAATCTTACTCTACCATGCCCTATCATAGCCTACCCGACACTATCCTAACCTACCCTAGCCTAGCATACCCTACCCTATGCTATCTTATCCTACCCTATCCTGTCGTATCTTATCCTTCCCTACCATATCCTATCCTATCCTACCGTACCCTATCATATCCTATCCTACCCTACCCTACCCTATCCTAGCCTATCTTATCCTATCTGACTTTATCCTACCCTATCCTGTTCTATCCTATCCTACCCTAGCCTAGCCTACACTACCCTAATCTAAACTATCAACCCTATCCTATCCTATCCTATCCTATCCTATCCTATCCTACCCTATGCCCTACCCTATCCTACCTTCCCTATTCTTCCCTATCTTTTTCTATTCTACCTTATCCTATCCTACCTTATCCTAACCTATCCTATCCTTCCCTAACCTATCCTATGCTATCCTATCCTACCCTACTATAGCCTACCCTACCCTACCCTACCCAACTGGACCCTATCCTATCCTATCCCACCTATTCTACCTTATCCTAGTCTACCCTACACTATCGTTCCCTACCCTACCCTACCCTTTCCAATCTTACCTTACCCTATCGTCTTCTATGTTGTCCTTCCCTACCCTACCCTATCCTACCCTATGTTACCCTACCCTACCATATCCTAAGCTACAGTTCACTACCCTACCCTGTCCTATCCTATCCTACCCTACCCTATGCTACACTGCCCTACCCTACCCTACCCTATTCTACCATACCGTACCTTATCCTGTGCTACCCAACCCCACCCTACCCTACCCTACGTTTCTCAACCCTAACTTATCCTATTCTACCCTAGCCTACCCTACCCTACCCTTCCCTTCCCTATGCTATCTAGACCTATCCTATCATAGCCTACCCTCTCATGTTCTTTCCTACCCAATCGTACCCTAACCTAGCCTACCGTGACCTACCCTACCCTACCCTATCCTATGCTTCCCTAATATACCCTACCCTGGCCTAGCAAGCGTAGTGTACCCTATTGTAACCTATCCTATCCTACCCTAGCCCATCCTATCATACCCTAGCCTATCCTAACTGACCCTACAATAAGCTGCGCAACCCTACCCTATCCTATCCTATCTTATCCTATACTGTCCTACCCTACCCTATCCTATGCTTTCCTGTCCGACCCTTACCTACTCTACCCTATTGTACCTTTCCCTACCCTACCTACCCTACACTACTTTACCCTACCATACCCCACTGTACCCTTCCCTACCCTGCCCTGCCATGTCCTATTGCATCCCATCCCATCTTACCCTGCCCTACCCTTCTCTACACTACCCTATCCTACCCTTCTCTATCCTTCCTGATCCTATTCCACCCTATCCTGTCCTTTTTTATCCTACCCTATCATACCATACCCTATTGTATCCTATCGGACCCTACCCTACCCTATTCTTCCCTATCCTCTTCTATCCTACCCTACCGTAACTTATGCTATCCTATCCTACCATAGCCTCCTCAGATCGTCTCCTATTGTATCCTACCCTACCCTACCCTAGCCTACCCTTTCCTATCCTACCCTATCCTAACTTTTCTTATTCTATCTTATCCTACCCTACCATAGCCTATCCTTCCCTGTCCTATCCTATCCTAACCTATCCTGTCCTATTTTATTCTACCCTGTCCTTCCCTACCCTACTGTCCCTACCCTGACCCTACTGTCATATCCTATACTACCCTACTCTACCATATCCTACCCTATCCTGTTGTACCCTACCCTATCTTATTTTACTCTACCTTAACCTACCCTATTATCCCCTACCCTACCCTAGCCTACCCTACCCTATCCTGTTGTATACTAGCCCACTCTACCCTACTGTCCCGCTGCATTTTATAGGAGGGAGAAGAGGTTCTTTTTGATATATATATACCCGATGACGAGATTAATAAACCAGGGTTCAAATGTTGGTCCAGCCAGTTTATTTCAAATCTTAATCAGGGAGATGGGGAAGGGGAGGATGGACACTATTACAAATTAGGGTGATGGGGAAGGGAAGGCAGGCGATAGGAAAGATAGGAAATAGAAGCAAGGAGTCTTTATAGGAAGCAAGAGGGAGATAGTCACCACCATGGGTCCAGCGTGGTTCGTAGTTCAGTTGTTGATCTTCAGTAGAGGTGGGTCGTTGGGCGTTGTTCCGTTGATGATGATGGGACCACAGCAACCATGGCGACGATTGCGAATACTGTGACTACTGCCATGATTTCCAATGGCAGTATTTATAAGTCCAGAGTGGTTGAATCAGCTCTTTTTGGAGTGCAGCTTCTGGCTTTTGGATCTCAGCAGGAACTCCTTTTGTTCCCATCTTCCAGGCCTTGTGTCTCGCTCCAATTTTATAGGAGGGAGATGAGGTTCTTTTAATGTATGTATACCCGACGTGAGATTAAGAAACAACGGTTCAAATGTTGGTCCAACCAGTTTATTACAAATCTTAGTCAGGGAGATGGGAAAGAGGAGGACGGACACTATTAGTCAGGGAGATGGGAAAGAGGAGGACGGACACTATTACGAATTAGGGTGATGGGGAAGGGAAGGCGGGCAATACGAAAGATAGGAAATGGAAGCAAGGAGTCTTTGTAGGAAGCAAGAGGGAGATAGTCACCACCATGGATCCAACGTGGTTCGTAGTTCAGTCTTCGGTAGAGGTGGGTCATCAGGCATTGTTCTGTTGACGTTGAAGGTGACCACGGCGATGACGGCAATGATTGCAAATGGTGACTATGATGACAACTGCAAACACCGAACACCGAAGACACACCGTGATGATTTCCAATGGCAGTATTTATAAGTCCAAAGTGGTTGAGTCAGCTCTTTTTGGAGTGACAGCTTCTGGCTTTTGGATCTCAGCAGGAACTCCTTTTGTTCCCATCTTCCAGGCCTTGCCAGCAGATTAGAGGGAGTATAGAGGCGCCAACTCGTATCTTGTCTTCACAGGATACAGTGGTATCACCCCACAATCTCCCATAGCAGACAGGAGTTATCCGGTCACAGGACAGATCTTCCGCCAGTAAACAGTCCAGTAAACAGTCCTGAGCACTCCCTTCCAAAGGCAAACAGCTCCAAAGAAATGCTTTCAAATGTAAAATTGTCCAGACAGTGATGTTGATTGCTACACGGCAACACCCACTTCTCATCTCCTAGAGTCTTATCACAAGAAATACCTCAGGAAGAGGTATCGTACCCTACCCTATGGATATGTACATTATTGATATGAGCTAGGTGAAATTAAGGGTTACTTTAGTGAGCGTGCAACAAGAATTATCAGGTGGATATAGAGTAGTTTCTTGGAGAAAAATCAAGCTGAAGGAAACTAGAAGTTCAATTTAAAGCAGAACCACCATCAGAACTACTAGAAAGTCCTGTATGATTTAGCCACATTGTTCATTTTATGTCTCCATAGTATTTCTGTCTGGAACACCAGAATAGAGTACATAATGCATGACTCATTATTTTAACCTTTAATTCATAGAAAACATCCAGTGAAAGAGCACTTACATTGCAGTTATTTAGTTTCTGATAGTTAACCATTTTGCATTACAGAATCCTACAGGTTCTGGATTTCTTTGAACATATGGTCTTTTCTGGAATAATATTTTTAACATTTGTATTCTAAGAGTGGATTTGTTTCATTTGAGGACATGAAAAAATATCTGGACTGTTAAAAAAATATCCCTTAATGTTCTTCACAAATGCATTGTATATATGACTGCTAAGAAATGTAAGTAAATCAGACACGGCATCTCCTAGGGCATCTCTGTTATAGGTTACAGAAATGAGATGTTTCCTGTTTTGGCTAGTAGTATTAAGGCCATCTGATGAATTTGGTGCAGTGTCTCAAGGAGGAAAAGACAGCTGCACCAAACATATCCAAGTATTAATCAAATATTAATATGTATTCACACAATTTCTCAACATGAATAGCAGACGTAATTTTCTTTCACTATGCTCTAAAGTACACAGGACTAATTCAAGCTACCAAATATGTATGTACAATGTAAATAAATATAAATAAATAGAATGATTTAATGATTAAGCTTTATTGTATATTTCAGTGGATAGTGGGAAGAGATTAATTCAAAATTTAATTTCAAAATTTATCTCTCAGCTAATCAGATAAATAGCCATAATACTTTTAAAGCCTTTGAGCAAAAATAGTTGTTACCAATAATTGTTAACATAGATAGTCAAAACAGGTAACAGGTAATGAGCTGTATTCTAGAGGTGCCTCTGGATTTTCTGTGAGCACAGGATTAGCTCTCTGAAAAACTTACTGCACTTAGAATGGTAATAAGAGAAGTTACCATTTTACCAAACTCAATTTTAATTAGATATTTCTTCCTCCATAATTTTTTAGACATAACAATATTTTATAAAACTGTCTCCAAAATACCTCTTTTAATTCCCTGTATGCAAGCAGTATTTCAGTACTTTACTGAACATATATTGCAACCAAATGTCTGAAAGTGTTTGACATTAGCACTGAATTAAAAATACAAATAATGAAAAGTGTGCAATGCTTCTCACATAACCAGTGTAAATTCTAAACTTCATACCACCTTATCTATCATGGTTACCATGATAATTTATTTTCAAGTCCCAGATTCATCACGACTGGGGAATAGATCTGTTGCCTTATATCTTATAGATTAAATATATTTAATTTTAATCAATTAAGCAGAAGCTAAACAATTATTATAGATCTTTAATGGCAGCAGAGAAGGAGTGAAAAGATAGCTCAGGAGAAGAGTGGCTGTGGGATAGCACATTTCATGGAAATTTGCACAGTCTGGAATGAACTCAGTTGTTACTCCTCTGCTGTCTGCAGAAACAGCATTTAGCATTGGTAATCCTGTTGTTAATCATAGCGGAGTTCTATCTCCTGTGTACCTCTTATTCCCTCTGGCAAATGAGATATTTGAGAAAAACCCAGTGGAGGGAGGGGTCAGTTGAAGGGGTGAAGATTCGGTTTCCGTACACTGCTCAGATACACTGCCTTCCAAATATATTTAAAAGACATCTTGAGATTGTGACATTTACATCTCCTAGTGTGAATGTCGACATTGCTACTGTAGAATAACGGATATAAGCCTCATTTAGCACTTACAGTTTATGCAATTACATGAGATTTATATAAAGTTCAGGCCTCACATTGGCTCTTTGACTATGCATAAATCACTCAAAGTGCACAGTTACAGCTGACCAATGAATGGGCCAGATCTTTGGAGATTCTAGAAGCAGCGGATCTTTTACAAGTATTTCTTCATTACAGTGACCATGATTTGGCCATGAGGATTTATTCATATAGCTTTTGTTTGTATGTTCACTTTATTGAACATGTAAAATGTTGGATTAATCCGTAACAGGGCTAAATTATTAGAACATGAGCTAGCCACAGAGGTTAATGAAAATATAATTAGTACTGCTTGTGCTACATGCAGTTGAAAAGAGGGTCATAAATCCTATTAATCCTTCTCAGTTCGGGAATTATTGACCTGAAAGACCATAATGGATATGGTCTATAGTGTCAGTGAAGTTGAAGTTGAAGCGGATGATATGTTATGTCTTCATTCATTTGATTCATTTTGAATATGGAAAATACTTTTGAATATGAAGTAGTTTTGCATCACCATGATGCAGTATAAGCAGAGGAAATGGTGAACAACTTAGTATTCATTGTCATATATGTGATTCATATGCAGATAGGACTGTAACTAAATGTCACACATATTACTCAGACGGGCACATGGTTAAGACATTTTATGTATTTACATAGTGTAAAGTGAAGATAATAATACTGTCACAAACACTTACCCCACCCAAGAGAAAAACAACACAACAGCATTTCATGTTGTGAGAAAAAATTATGCTAGATACATATGAAGATGTTTGCCATTTGTTGGAATAAAGAGAAAAAAAATACTTATCTAAAATAAATTACATGTTAAAAGGGAAAGTAAATGAAAAACAAACAAAAAGAAACAACACAGGTCTGTCTGTAATTAAAATGCACATGAATTAAAACTATATTATTGAATTTTATGAATTAATTTTATAATTTTATGAATTAATATTATACTAGTGCTTGCAGGTTTCCTGCATGCCTAATTCACAGCTAAATAGTATTAAGGTTTTTCTCTCTTTAGACTTCTGCTGACTACTTGCACTTATTTTTGTTTTTGATTATTCAAGAATTGTCTCCTGTAGAGTTCTTTACCAGTTAATCTGTGAAAGCTAATACATGGTGACAGTCAATCTAAACTTTATACTAGTATTTGTTAGGGATAATTTTAAAAACTATAAATGCAACTGGTTGTAGATTTTTTGGAGTTCACATTCTTTTTACAAGTGTGTTATTTACTCAGAAGCGACAGTTATATTCTTTAGTTCATTCCTATGCATAAGAAAAAAATTGCGGATGTAAAGCAATGTCCCCTTCTGGAGTTTCATGTATATTTTAGAAGCTGTCAGATTTTCTTGTGTAAAGTGTTCTAGCTATTTTATTCACCTTATGAAACTTTGCATCATTCCTAGAAATAAGGGATTCTCATATAGCTTCCAAAAAGCACATGCTACATTTTTTAAAAAGAAATCAGAAATCAGTAAGTCATGGCACTTATGTTAGGAAATGTGTTATACAACACATTCAACTAACACACAAAATCCTGGCATAGATTGGGTTTGTGCTTTTAAATGTGTTTGCTTGTTGTGGTCAACCCAAGGGAGGAGTAAATAGTTACTGAATAAAATCATCCCTATGAAATGTAATAAAGGTTAAATACATCCCCAGATAGTAGTAAAGTGCTAAGTTAAAAGTTAATGCCTTGCTATATTACACTCCTCAGCAGGACAAGAGCAGTATTATGACAATACAAATCACAGCAAGATAGAATACTGTTTGCATTAGAAACAACTTCCTTTTCCAGACCCATGTTCTTCAATGCTTTGCATAGACTCAGAAGTGGCATAACTGCTTAAATCTTATCTTTCACATGCGGATTTTTCTGAAAGTGATATGATGATTAAGCCAAATATATCCATTCTTTCTCTCACCTTCAGTCCTACTACCAATGAGAATTATCAAGAGCACACATTCTAGTAAGTAACAGAAATTTGCCAATGTAATTTTCTACTAAATATGTCTGTCATTATGAAGTATATGTTCTGTCTTCTTGTAATAATAAGAAACAGGTAAGGTTTGCTTCTAGCGAGCATTCTGCACACATAGAATGCTTGACTGGAATTGGAACAGAAATGTTCTACAGTCAGTCAAAGGAATGGGAATCATCTCTACAGGCTGAATTTGTAAAAATGATTAGTCAACACTTAGATTCTTGGCTCTTAATAACAATGATGATCAATAATATTTAAAAACTGAGTTTTCAGCCAAAAATTGCAATCTGATACTGGTCATCAAAAAGAATAAAAGAAGTTAGTGTGTCTTTCAAGTTACTAAAAATAAACAAATTCATCAAGTAGGAACATAAAGAATAGGGGAAGGACGAGTATTCAAAAGTGACTTCAAAGAAAACTTAGCCTACTACATTGCAGCTTTGTATGAACTCCATTCATCCCAGCAGGGTTCTAAGGGAGCAGAGGACTTGTATGTGCGAATGTGGACACAAGACTGAGTCTTTCTGCTAGGAATTTTATCATCATTCATGCTGTGGTTCAGTACAGTCCAAATATGCTTAGGGAAAGTGACATTGGTAAGAAAGAAAAAGGAAAGCTTAGAAGCTGTCAGAACCTGGCATACTGCTTTTCAAACACAAAGCTCTAATTTAAACTTACTTGAACTAATTCTAAGTTTGAAATCAGAGTGTAAGCTTAAAAACACTATAGTATAAGAGAAATAAACTTCTGCTTTGTTTTGTCATTTTTAATTCTGGTTCTAATAGAATCAATCATTTCTAATTCCTCTATTTTTTTTCCATAATTTTCATTATCATTCCAATATTAAATGTGTGAAAATGGCCTTCTGAGAGGGAACTGAATATCCAATATCTGTTTTTTATCTAAAAAATTATAACAATACTTCTTATACCTATGTATTATAAACTTATGCTTTTTACAATGCCTGAATAATATGAAAAAAAAAGAAAAGAATATTTCATTTAGAATTGAATTTTATGCCTGAATGTGCTTCTAAAATTTCAGAGAGAACTTTAATGGTCTTGTTAAATGATCTCTGTCAAAGAAATAGACTGTGGGTAAGTACACAAAATTTCACTTATCAGAGAACAGTTTCAGTAGATAATGAAATGTAATTAATTCTTTTAACAACAACAACAAAAACAACATTATGCTAAGATCTGCTTTATAAGTAGCTCAAGATATATGAAAAAAAATACTTCACAGAATAGAACATAGTCATGGTTCTGACTTCTGGCCAGGCTTATGAATTTGAATGTCAAACTTTCTTTTTCTTTTTTTTTTTTTTTCCTCTTATGATATTGATCTCTTCATCTTGTTTTAACAAGTTTTCTTTGACGTCTTGCAAAACATAATCTTCTACGTATTCTGTTGTTCTGTGAAATCAGAGAGAGTTTCAAAGTTCTACTAGCTATTCTAATTCACAAAATTTCACAGAATGTTTGAGATTGGAAGAAAGATCTGGAGGTCATCTAGCAAAACCCCTCTACTCAAGTAGGGCCAACTAGAACCAGTTGTCCATTTCTTTTCATTTATCTAGTACATACCAGAAATGATTCTTGATAGACAACAGCACATTTTCAAGACTTAGTAACTTTTATTATGATTATTGCATCTTGCAGATAGCACAAATCTAAATGTCTTTACAGATATATTTGTTTTAATGCAGTCCAGAATGTCATTTATAGAGAACTTAACAGGAGATCGATTTCTTACTTTGAATCACAGAAACACAAAATCGTAGGACTTGGAAGGAATCTCTGGAGATTGTCTAGTCCAATCCCCCTGCTAAAGCAGGTTCCCTGCTTACACAGGAAAGCAGGAAGGTTCTGAATATTTCCAGAGGAGACTCCACAAACTCTCTAGAGCACAACTGTTCTTGTGCTCTGTCACCCTCAAAGTAAACAAGTTTTTCCTCATGTTTGTATGGAACTTCCTGTGTTCCAATTTCTGCCCATTGCCCCTTGTCCTGTTTCTGGACATCCCTGAAAACAGCATGGCCCCGTTCTCTTGACTCCCACCCTTTAGATATTTATAAGAATTGATAAGATCCTCTCTCAGCCTTCTTTTCTCCAGGCTGAACAGTCCCAGACCTCTCAGTCTTTCCTTGTATGGGAGACACTCCAGGCCCCTAAGCATCTTTGTGCCCCTCAACTGGACTCTCTAAACGTTTCCTGTCTTTCTTGAACTAAGGAGCCCAGAACTGGACACAGTACTCCAGATACGGTCTCAAAACGGCAGAGTAGAGGGGAGGATCACCTCCCTCAACCTGCTGTCCACACTGTTTTTAATGCACCCCAGGATACCATTGGCCTTCTTGGCCATGAGGGTGCACTGTTGACTCATGGTCAACTTGTGATCCACCAGGACACCCAGGCCCTTCTCTGCAGAGCCCCTTTCCAGCAGGTCAGCCCCTAACCTGCATTGATGCATGTAGTCATTCCTCCCCAGGTGCAGGACTTCATTCGGTGAATTCATGTTGACCACTCCTGGTAAACTTACTGTCTTCCACTTGTAGATGACAGCCAGAATAAGCTGTTCCATCACCTTTCCAGAGATGAAGTTCGCTGGCTTGTATTTTCCCAGGTCCTTCTCCTTGTCCTTTTCATGCAGACCTTCTGCCATGTTTGCCTGATTTCTTACTCTTAGAAATGCACAATCTGATAGCGATAGGATAAAGGGGGATGGATTAAAACAAAAAGAAGGGAGATTTAGATAAGGAGGACATTTTTTACTCAGAGGATGGTGAGGTATTGGAACAGGCTGCCCAGAGAAGCTGTGGATGCCCCATCCTTGGAAGTGTTCAAGGCCAGTTTGGATGGGGCCCTTGGCAGTTTGATAGTGACTGACTGCCTACAGCAGAGGGGTTGGAACTAGATGATCTTTGAGGTATCTTCCAGCCTAATCATTCTATGACTCTACGATTCTATGACAGGATTTCCTTGTCTGATATCTGTCACTAAAAGGGCATATCTTCAAGATTATTCTTACCAGCATTTAAATAAGTTGACAATCTGGATTGCAATTACATTTCTGAAACCACATATTCAAGGATTGTTCAGAAGTGGTCTAACATAGTGGTAATGTTCTCCTCGCTTTACATAAGAGGTGGGATTCAGGTCAAGATTCATATACCTAGATATAAAAATAACTTAGATTTCTACAAGGTTTAATGTGAAGGGCTTAATTTAGTTGCATAGACATATTTGAGATGATCCAGGCCACCAGTATGGGACTGGCACATATAGAAGAACTAGAAGAGATTCATGCACCTCTGTGAGTGTTATTTGGTGTCAGAGAGACACCTTTACTTTCTAAAGGTAAAGAAACCAACCTCCACCAGGTTTCAGTAGAAGATTAGGCATCTAGTTCACATATCAAAATATGCACATGGACATGGAGAGTGGCTTCCAGATATCTAACAGTGACACCTTATACTATGGGAGAGGAATTTAGGTAGAAGATATATTCTGATAGGGTTGACACATATGACACATGATTTATGAGAAGCATGAGAAGCATGTTTCGTTCTGAGATGCAGTTGGATCCTAGGCCAAATGTATTGTAGCATCTTCAAAGGCACTAGACAGTATTTTTAGTGGGCTAAGTTGATCCATATTTCTCAGGTGAAGTGGATGCTTAGATATCCATCTCATATATAAACAGATACATGCACATAGCTCAGCCTAATGCCTGCATTATTGAGATGACTGAATTCCTTGAAATGATAATTCTGTGCTGTAGGATGCAGCTTGTCTCCAGCTGCCACTCAGAGGTTTGTATGGAACACCGCTTGATGTCATATCATACATGCTAGCTCCTGACATATAAATGGCATTATGCAGACATTTTTAGGTATACTGAGTGAAGACTCGTGTTGTATTTTAGTTTTAGAGGATTTATGTATTCTAAAAATCTGGACACAACTTTTTCTCCTGAAATGTTTACAACAATCTGAAAGCTCTGAGGTGAAATTACAATCACTTGCTATCTCCATTGCTAACCACATCCTGGAAGTTGGATTTTCTGTCTTTATATCTGGAACCCAGTCCAAATGCTCTGAATTATCATAGAAATCAATAGTAGTTTCTTCCTTTAATCATAACATGGAAGAAGCAATTGTGTACATACGGACAAACACTGCAGTATATGCAGTATATTTGCCAGACTTTTCAGCAGTGTGTGGAGACAGGACAAGGGGAAATGGCCAGAAACTAGAGTATAGGAAGTTCCGCACAAATGTGTGCAAGAACTTCTTTACGGTGAGGGTGACGGAGCACTGGAACAGGCTGCCCAGGGAGGTTGTGGAGTCTCCTTCTCTGGAGATATTCAAGACCCGCCTGGACGCCTACCTGTGCGACCTGGTGTAGGGAACCTGCTTTGGCAGGGGGGTTGGACTCAATGATCTCTGGAGGTCATTGGTCCCTTCCAACCCCTACGATTCTGTGATTCTGCGATTCTGTGATATGCAAACTGCCATATTCAAGCCCAAAACAGCTAGATACAAAATTCTATATATCTCTATAATCCTCATAGGAACTTTCAGCATTTTGAGCAGAGCAGAAGGTGAGGAAAGAGCTAGTAATTATTTTTTGTTTTCTCATGCTATGATTTTCAGTGTTTTTTTTTTTTTCCTCCTTATTTTATGTCAAACGAATTGTAAACTAAGTATTCTTAGAGAAATCTTGCAGGTGATCTATGCAGCAATTATATATAAATACATGTAGAGACACACGTAAAATAAATTCATGGGTATCTAGGTAAGATATGTGTAATATGTTAAAATGGAGTAGTTGCTTATTGATGGCAGACTCACTCATAGGGTTATTTTGTTATATTTTGTATAATCATGATATTTATACAATCTGTTGTATAAAGATAGACCATAAGTGAGAGCTATGGGGAAGTATTAATTTTCTTTGGTTAAACTTAAGGTTTATGTGACTGATAAATAGTATTACAAAT
This sequence comes from Pavo muticus, assembly GCA_016647715.1. Lineage (NCBI taxonomy): Eukaryota > Metazoa > Chordata > Aves > Galliformes > Phasianidae > Pavo > Pavo muticus. Next base: position 198,672 of record JACDJE010000257.1, on the reverse strand, counting down.
TACGATCTAAACAAATTTGGTTCTTAGTCTGTACTGAATGCCTAAGCATGCAATGCTGTGTGTATATGCTTTTCGCAGTAGTGTTAGATTAAAGTTTACTCAACCTACATGGAATCCTCCATAGACTGATCAGCAGATTCTGCAGTCACTTCTTTTTCAATACATTATGCAAACATTTTGGAAAGGAGATTAGTTTCTTCCCAAACAGCAATGAGATATTTTTTCATTAAAATGAGCTAAAGAATTACTGAAGCAGCATTTTGCAGGGAAAGTTTGAAAATACTTTTTTTCATGCTTTTAGTGATTAGACCAACATCTAACTTAGATTTTCAGTTACGAAATACAAACTATCCTCATCTCTTTCACAGTCCATTGAAATAATAAAACTCATAGAAATATTACTTAATGTTACCGACTAAATGGAAATATTTTCAGAAACTGGAAATGAGTTTGTACTATGCTCTGATTATATAAACTAAAAGACTGAGCCCTAAACATACAGACGTTTTCAATTTTAACTCCAGGCAATACTCAAAATACAGGCCCAAGTTCAGTTTACACCATTCAGAATAGCAACAGAATATCTGCATTCACCCATTCTTAAAATAATCAATTCAATTCTGTTTCCTCTTTTTTTTTTTTTTTTTTTTTTTTTTTTTTTTAATGTTGTGTATTTATTTAGCTACTGAAACTATTCTACCCATTATTACTGGAAATATAATTGGTGTTCTGAACTTTCACATGAAATCTTTAAAACTGAAAATGTGCCGTGAGCTGATGTTTAAGTCTGATTGAACCCAAGGTTGCAAGGAATGAAAGACAGGGGTAGTACAATGTGCTTACTGATTCTCATAATCTCCAGCTAGTTTAATACATCAATTTTTGTGCTCTCCAGAGATAATGGATTGTAATGTTTTGGTATGAGGAACAGATTAGTGTGAAGCATGGGCTGTATGTTGTGGAAGACTGAGAAACCAGCAGGTTGCTTTTAATTTTTAGGAGAAAGTGCATTCTGATTTTTGTTAATGCAAAATGCTTGTGCTTGTCCTAGTGTCTTATTAATTATGCACAACTAACTTTTTGGCTGTCCACTAGTAAATAATCACATAAACCGCCTTTTATCTTCTAACTCCAAAGGTATGAAAGAACGCCTATTCACTACTAATTGTAAGAAAACTTTCATCCTTTCTGTAATCATCAATTAGAAAGTAATGTAATCATGCACTACCAGAAACAAGGTATCATATTAAATAAAATCACAACAAATAAATCAGACAGACAAAAAGTAGTTTCTAAGCAACTAGAATCTATAATAATTTTGATACTGTTTTGATAAAAGAAATATAGTATGCACTTGCAGTTAGCAAATTACCTGGAAAATATTTGGAGAAAAATAACAGCTTTCAACTAACACTTTCATTAGACGGAGGAAAGTGTCTCTATACTCTAAGTGTTTTGCGGTGTGTAATATTCTTATTTCTTTTTAATTAAAGCACTGCCTTAATCAGATTATTTGGCAATTAGAACCCAATTGCTATATATTATTCATATAGTGAACATAATTTTTTTCTTTGTATCGTCACATGTGATTATTAAAAAGAACTAGGTGCTTAAAATTGTTAAATGCACTTGCAATGGTAAATTCTGTTAGAATTAAGTACCTTTCTTTAAAATCAACCCTTAATTCATTTGGGATTTTAAGAGTATTGTCAGAAGTTCCAAAAATGTTCACAGGGCCTGGAAATGGAAAAAAGTTTAGAGATCACACACTGTGATTCAGTGTGCTGATGCAAAACTGTAATTTAGAGCAATTGCAAGGTCATTAAGGGTTGTTTGTCAGTCTTCCCTAATGAGCTTCTTAGCCTTTTCAGCATTCATGTATGTAGTTGCTGACATAGGTCTCCCAGATCATTGTTTGTCACAATTGGTAGTGGCACCTGACTTGCAATTATTCAACCATGTGCACACATTTGTCAGTTTCATGGTTTCAACTTTGTACAGTTAGCGTATGCTTATAAGAATTTTTACATTCTAACTTTCACTTTGCAAAACTTCTTTCTTTGTACATTACTATACTTAGTGCCTATACTGCCTTTTATAATGTTAAGTTCAATAGCATCCAAATGGCTTCTTTAGAAACCCTCAAAAGCTGAGAAAGTATGAAAGTAAAATCCTGAAACAACTCAGCTCTGAACTCACTGAAAAGATTTTTTTTTTCCTCATTTAAATGTTAAAAGGCTTATAATACTCAGTGAATTTTGATAGATCTGTTTGCAGGTTCAGATAATAGAGCTATTACTGAAAAAAATCTGGAAAATTTAATGATTTATGAATGTCTATATTCTTCAGCTGCAGATGCTCAAAGCTCAGAAAATTTACTCAAATAGGACAGCACGTTTGCCAGCCTTTTGTGTTCTTTCATCCTCTCCATTTCATCTGGAACATAATTCTGAGGTATGTGGTGCAGTTACTGTCTACTTACTGCATTCTTATACACCTACTTTGTGGAATTTGACCATCACAACAACTCTGAATTAAAATTAATGTGAAAAAGAAACATGTGAAGTTTTAGTTAATATTTTGTGGGTGGGGAAAAAAATCAAAAGTTCTTAGAAGTCATATATATAAGAAAATAAGGAAAAGCATCTGTGTAGAACTGACAAGCTGGAAGAGAATCATACAAAAGGCAACAAATTAAACCCTCTATGCGAAGGTAAGAGAAGAAGGAAGGAGAATAAATCCATACAATACGGAAGAGTTCAGAGAAACTGTTGTTAGAACTCACCCTGTGAATTTGCCTTTTTTTTTTTTTTTCTTAATGGTAATATATGAAGGAAAACATATTTTTAATCTGATTAGTGAAAATTGAACAGATTCTTTATTTCCAGGTGATGCACATTATTAATAACATATACATATATCAGCAAATATTGATAAAATAATATTAATAACATAAAATAATAACAACAATAAAAAGCATAAATCCCAACTCTAGCTGTTAAACGTCTGCATCAAGAGAACCAGAAACACAGATATTTGTATATGATTCCACAACTGTATGCTGGTTTGATTTGTATGCATTCCTTTAACAGTATAACCCAAATGTATTTTACTTGATAAGTTTTTATGCAGATTTTACAACACATTTTTCTACCACATGTTGGAACATTTGTGCAAGAAAAAAATCCCATCTTTATGTTTGAAATTTATGGGAACACAATTAAAATGAGAGGGGTCCAAAGGTATCAAGATAATTACATTTTTCTAATCTTACTAAACAAGATAAATTACCTGCAGGCCCTCTTATAAAAGATGAAATCTTCATAATAAGTGAATTAATCAAGCAGCAGCTTGCTACTGCACATGCATTTATAACAGGAATGATTCAAAGACTTATTTTATGGGGAAATTAATGGAAACAGGCTTTTCATTCTTCTGCACCAATTGAAAACCTCAGCAACCAGCTGCCCACTTGTCAAGAAAACAGAAAGAAGCTGGAAACAAAGATAAATAAAAACACCTTTTTCCTGGCACTTTTGAAGAGAAAAAGCAGCTCTCATTTACAGCAGCCATCTGTTTGTTATTTAATATGGGCGAATTACATGCTGTAATGAGTTTGTTTCTGCATCACTCAGTGCAATGGAACACAAGTTCACTCTCATAATGTGCAGCAGTTTTTAAAAGCTAATCATTTAATTGGACACAATAGTCAATGACAAATGGAGATGTAAAAACTCAGCCAGCTGTAGAGTGAATATGTAATCATTGTGAAATCATATTATTTTACATGCATGAGGACACTTTAACAGTAGCTGATGTTGGTCAGCACTGCAGACTCTGAAGAATGGAAGAAACATGATGAAAAGCAGCATTTCAAAATCATTCTTAATATAATTGGGCTATATTCAGGCACGTGCTGTAGCTGACATTAGGTTTAGGCACTAAATCATTTCCAGATTGTTCAGTGGCCTCTCCCAAATTTTGTTTACATTTGCTTTCAATATTTATGGTTTGGTAGACATGATCTACAGTTTGTTGGGACTCATCTGATTAGTTCCTGTTCAGGCTGCCTCATAGTTCCCACTGATTTGCTGCTTGTTTTGTTTACAAAGCTACATAAAAATAAAGGGACAGAAAACAGAAGGAGTGAATCTCAGGGACAAAAACGGATTCACTTTGTTTAGAAACTTATTTACCTTGTCATGGGGGATTTCTCTGTTTTCAGGACTTCTCAAAGCAGAAAATATATTCTAATGTGTTTTTCTTGAGACATTTTGCATATTTACGTGGTTTATATGCTTTAGTCAATTTCAGTAAAAGGTAGATTTTTTCTTGTGTACTAATTCTGGGAATTCTTCCTTTGTGAAAACTAAGTATCCTTTACTTTGGCTTGAAAATAAAGCCAGAAAAGCAAGGTCAATGTTCATATCATACATCTGTGGATAAGGTAGGACAGGTCTCTCTTTTGGGTAAGTATTGAAAGCAGCCAACTTGAACTAGGACACAATTATGTTATAAGATTCAAAGGCTTTGAAATTAGATGGAGCACATCAGATTTCTGATAGCATGTTTAAATGTGTATTTACATTCTGTTTCTCATTGTTATTTAAAGGCCTCTGTACTGGGAAGTAATACAGGCAGTCATTTCCAAGAAGTTTTAAAATGCTTTTATGTAGCATATTAACTTAAATAAAGAGCTAAAAAGTGAGAAACAATATTAACAGGTAAAACTGGAACAAAGTTTATTTACTCCTCCAGAATTTTAAAGAATGCCTAAGACAGAGGTAAAAAAAATAAGTAAATAATGACAATGGTCTCCCAGAGCTCAACAGCTTTGGGAGAGTGTATTTAAAATACCATCAGGGCTTGAAGAAACTAGAGAAAAAAAGGAGAAAGTGAAGCTATAAAGTATATTCTCTTTTAGATATAAAGAAAAAATGTGGAAAATGATTTGCTTATGCCAAAACCATCCACCTGGGAGATAAACTAAAGAGAAATGCACTGAAAATTGAAAAAGCTTTTCAAACACTCATAAGAAACAAAAAAAGTACAGTTTCTTTTGGATGATCAACAACTAAAGTTTAGAGGAGCTGAACCATATATCAAACTTAGTAAGAACTCATATGGCATGGAAGACAAAAATTTGTATGGAGCAAGCACCAATTAAAATGGCAATATCCAAAGGAAAGCTGAATCTGTTATGAGCTCCCATATGGCTGACTGTTAAAGGTGTCAATGTGAAGTTTTCCAATCAGTGCAGAGAAGCTGAACAGATACACCACTTCTCCTTTACCTATTGTAACCTGTCAGAATGTTACGCTGCTTTTGCTGCCCTAAAGGTCCCATCCTTTCTTCTTCTATAATCCTGTTGTCCCCAGTAGCGACAGTAACAAGACATTAAGTTGAACACTTTTACTGCTAGGTGGATAGAGGACAAAAAAAAAGTTTTATTTGTATTAAAGGAATACGGAGTTGAAATTTAATCACTGAAGGAGAAAGAAGAAGAAAAGCAACTCCATTAAGAGGGGGAGAAGGAAAGGCTGAAAATTTCACATAGCGCAGCCTGCAAGATGATGCAGAATATCTGATTTGAATCTGCAGCTGTTGTGCTTGGGCCCCAGCTTGAGAGAAAAAGCATGAATAAATATTCATACACTTAAATAAAAGGAAAACTAATTTCAGAAAACCAAATCAAAGTGATTTTTTTTTCTGTTTATAATACCAGATTCTGAATTTTGAAGAAATATATTATGAAATAGACATAAATCCCCATGATTCTGCATATTTTTGTAATTTATTTATTTATTTATTTATTTGATCTGCAAGAGGAATAAAGTAGCATAGCAGCATATGATCTCACAACCTCATCTAGTCCACCAAGCCAAAGTCCATGTATTGCATCATACAGTTTTGACTGAAAGATGAAACAGACAAAATAGACATATACGTTCCATTAATATTTCATTTAAAAACAAACAAACAAACAAAAACCAACACTGATCACAACAGAAAAATTCTTATTGAGGGTAATATCACCTGTTCCATTCAAGGAATTATAAGGAATGAGTATGCATCAAATGTGAAACTAAACTATTACTAGCTGGTTATTTATCCATGATGAATAAGTGGCAGATGCCACTTAATCATATCTTGTATTGACATAACTTGAAGTCAGCTGAAAGTACACAATTTTCAGATGCAACTGGCATTTGAAACTGCATAACTCTTAGGATATAAGAAAGCAATTTGTATCTTCATATTCTTACTTTCTTATCTTGCTCAGCTACTCATGTAAGACTTTTAAAACAATGACATTTGTCAGTAGACAAATTATTTCAGCAGATTAAAATAGACATTATCAGAATAATTTAATCTTTGAACTTTTTCACTAGAGACAATATCCTGTAAAAAATCTTATGAATTCAGTTTATTAAGATTCTCATTTCTTTTTAAATTATTTTAAAATCAAAACAGACATCAATTCAGACAATTGAGCTTTTGTCTTTTTCATGCCTCTATTTCTCCCTTTTGCCCTCTTTTTTTTCTGTCACTTTCAGCATGTATAAAGAGTCAGTAATAAATTTACTCCCACATGCTTCCTATTTGCTACTAGAAACTATTATATTTTATATCAAAGAATGCAGAAACGAAGGTAATCTCCTTTGATGCCTTATAATACCAAGATATAACAACTTCATGTAAAATTGAGAGAGCTGAACACCAGTGATACTCAAATATTTCAACACTCTCCACATAAATAAGATCTAAATATGATTTCCTGGGGCAGTATATGACATTGAGATTCCCTTTAAAATTCTTGTGGAATTTCATCACATTAACAATACAGATTCTTTCACTGTTTGATCATACTCTTACTGAAATAAGTGGTAAAACTTCCACTGGGTTCACTTCTGAAGAGAGAGTTGTTTTTAATCAATCGCTTTGTTTAGAACAAGACTGTCAATAACTTTCTGAAATTACTTGGAGATAGTACAGCACACAAGAATGAATGCAGCCAAAAGCTGTATATAGATGCTTGTGAGAATCTGCCCCCAATGAATTTGACTTACATCTTCCAATATCTACATAAAGAAGATTTAACTTCTGCCTCAGTTACCTGACATCAGCACAGGTGCATGAGGGGCATGAAAAGGCTATTAAAAAGCTCAGATTACCACTTCCTTTCAATTTAATATCTAACAGTCTGACCTACCTAATTGGTCTATAAAAAGATTTTTCTTTTGAGAATTAGTTTCTTACATAAACTTTATATTGCACATGTAGTTCACAAAATTATTGTATTTTTTTTAATAATGGTTAACTGTATTGCTTGAGTAATAGTTTTAGTCATTTTCTTCTAAGATATTACTTTAAAAAAAAAAAACAACAAACATTCTGTTTCCATGGATGGGCATTTTAGTTCTTGTTTATGGACTAAAATGTTGCATGAAATTTTTCTTCTGAAATTAAAAAGGTTTTCAACATAATCTTCTTCTAGACTGGGGTTCAAAGGAGCACCTAAATTACATTTGTAGGAACACTGAAACAGAATAATTGCCTAACCAATACTAAACATGTCATTTTTAATAAACTTGCCTAGATATTGTCTCAGTGACTGTGATGATGCTCAGAGACATAGGACAGACTGTCTCAGTTCTCTGAAATTTAAAATTAGAGGACTCATTGCCATCTAATATTTTAGTAGATCAAGTTGGTCAAAATTTCAGATTACAAAAATAACTGTGCCAGTCTTAACGTATTCAAGAAATACAGTTTTATTTGCAGAGATTAATAATTCTACAAATCCATTCATTTATTATTTGGGGCAAATGAGAAAATAGATATCCAGTAGTGTTCGCATAAATCTAACATAAAAAATTGAGTAATCCATTTGAAATTTAAAATAAATCTGACTAGAATGTCACCAGTATCCTTCCCTACATTGGAGCATCTCAGGCCATAAAGAAGTAACTACAGATGAGCTCATAGAGTTCATTCCTTGTAAGCAGAGTAGTTTTTTTTATTTCATATTTTTTTTTACTTTCACTTCATTACGTCACAGAAATAATGAATTGAAAGGAGCAATTTATCAAAATAAGAGAAACACAAATTGATTTCTGGGGAAGAGAAAGACAAAACTAAAACCAAAATGTGATTCAGAAAAGATGGAACACTAATTACTAGAATATGGAAACATTTTTCCTCCAGGCATTTTTACCACACATCTAAGTATTGGAAATGATCAGTTACATTATTTTTAAGAATTTCTGAAATATGGTCATTGACATTGCAGACAAGGACATCACAGCTAGTTTCTTTTACAGTCAGGGTGATTACTGTTCACCATTGCTACTTGCTTTTGAAGAACCTTGAAGATCTGCACAAATACTAAAAAAAAAGAAGCATTTTTTTCAAGGAGTCTGATTTTGGGACTGAAACCAAAAACTCTGGCAGATACTTCTGAAAATGGGCACTGGCTCATTCTCTTCCAAGATATATTGAGATTGGTTTCATCCAACCAAAAGTTGGAGTTTAACCTCTAGGCACTGACAACCAGTTATGTTGTTTTTTTGTAGTCAGTGAAGAGGAATGCACGCTGCTAAGGAGTGATTTATCTTGAACTAATCCAAGAATCTAAGATGTCTCAGAAGAATTGACCCAAGAAGTGTCTGTTTCTCCTACCTGTCTATAAAAGCAGTTTAGACTGGCTTAGAGGTACGTATCCCCTGTAGATGTCAGAAGTTGTATTAGAGAATTTCATACCACAGAAATGATATTCCCTAGTTTTTAGCATTATGGCAGTGATAACAAACGCTCAAGAAAAAGTGACAAACAAGTTCAGTTATTTGTCTCATCAGTGTGGATTCATGTTCAATTCTGAAATCTCCAAAGACAGTATGTTGGCTGTCAGGATAGAAGCAAAGGTTAAAAAATAAATGCAAGGAATATTCACTGCTTTCTCTTCACCAGCTATGTAGCTGTCAATATTCACTCTGCCAGAGGCTAGGAATTAGAACAAGCAAACTTCCTAGCTTGGTGAGGAGAGCACTCACGGTAGGATAATCAGAAATCAAAACCTTGATCTGCGGATCCTATTGCAGTTCTGATACTGTTTACATACTTTACTCAGTAATATCTGGAATGCAAAACACATAACCAGTCACTTAGTGAACTGGGGCCTGCAGTCAAAATCAGAAAAAGATGTGACAGACACAACTCAATACAAGGTGGATGAATGCAAAGATGACAGTGATGGGAATCAGAGCTTTTGTAGCCTCTGTGGGTTTATCGATGTTGCTTTTTCTTGGATAAGAAAAACTGAGAGACTGATAAAATAATAACGGGACACTTGTCTAGAAACACCATTGCTTCCTAGGAATTGTTTGAGCAAAAACCTCAAAAAATGAATCATGTTCATGTTATAGTTGATCTTACTGTTTATTATGAATCTGTAAAAAATAAAGTAAGGATGTTCTAGATAAGTCAGCAGTAATGTTTTATGGTATTTGAAATGACATTTTGCAGGCACCAGAGATTCAATTAGATTAGCTATTTCAGTGTCTGTTGAAAATTGTAAACATTTCCCAAAAATGGGCTCTATATATTGTACTTTATGTGACATAATGTTATGTTATGAAGTCTGATAAAATGCTGAACAAAAATGAAATTTTGTTTAGGCACCAGTGTGTGCTGCCTATAAACTTTCATGCCACCTGAATAAATCTGAGAGCAGAATTTGTAATGACACAGACACTGTCTAATCTAGGGTAAATCTTTTACTCCCTTCTAGTGGGATCTTTATCAGCAGTGACCCAGAATGACAACCAGTCATTGAAACAAAAAGCTCGTGCACAGAGACTGAAATGTTCAGCAAGTCTGTCCTCCTCCCACTTGATGGGTATGTCTCTGTTTTCAGAATGTTTCCAGCTGAATGTTTGGACATATAATGCTTAGATCTTACACAGATGGAGAGAAAAGGGAGGCATTGTTTTTTCCATTTTCTGCGCTTCTGTCTTTCACTCCTTAAAACTACATGGACAGATTCCTAGCTGATGTGAATCTCTGCAACTCTATGAAGCCTACTGGAAGCGTGTTTCCCACTGTTATCTGCTCCGTAGAGTTCCTACAGCTGAGAGTTTTTCTCATCCTAGTTATTTAACAGTAGAACTCTTTTTTTTTTTCCCCCATAAAACAGGCTGTCATGGATATACATCTAGTTGTATTCTTGACAAAACATCTTTTATAAAACACTTTCAGTCCTCTAGCAGAAAATTGTCATGAGATTACTCCACAGTATTTTATTTCAACATATTATTTATTGCTCTGATCTTTGCCTCCAAATAGTGTTCATCTATTATAAATTTGTTTTAGGATCTTTATCTCTTAGTGTGTTGCGAAAACATCTTGATTTGCATTCTAATGATTTGTCTTCTGTCTTGCAATTGTATGTTACAGGTAAAGCTGTGACTGACCTTAAGTAAAGCTACAGGAATGAATGTAGAACTAAAGACCAGCTGTCTTTACGTGCTAGTACAATGAATCTCACAGCAAGAAGAACCAGGAGTAGTAAATATTTTCCTCTGGAGTGGGCAGTTCTAGAGGGAAATGAAAAGATATGCATGAGGTGTATGTGGAACCCTAAGTCTGCCTTCTGTAATATGCCAAACAGAACAATTCACAAGAGGCAAGATAAGCCATGTATTACAATAGGATGCAGCAAAATGATTTCTCCCTACTGCAAAGGGAAAAAAAAAGAAAAGAATTGTGAATGTGTGTCTCTGGTTCCCTGCTAGTGAAGAGCTAAATCTAAAAGCTCTGTATCACACCATGTGAGTAGAGTTTTAATATGCTTTGCCTTTGGACTGCTTTAATAAATTTTGTTGTTAGAAACAGGAAGTCCAGGATTCTGTATGAGTAATGTGATTGCTGTTAACAGTGGAGAAAGTTTATCTTAATAACTGTTTATATAACTACAAATGAAGAAAAGCAAATAAAGCATAACAATAAAAATATGTTACAAGAAGACAAGTTAAAGAAAAGAAACAAATGAAAATTTAAAAAAAAAAAGGAAAAGATAAAATCAATAGATGTGCTGATCTATTCAGTTTTATGATGGAAATTCAAGATTTTTGGGCTGAACATCATCTCATCCATATGTCTCTTCTTATAATGGAGAGATGATATAGACTCTAGTAGCTTACAGGGTTTATCTCAAACTTGTGAGAGCCTCATAACTTATTAGTACTAGAAGTCATAATGACTTATGTCACACTTCTCTTGCATAGCCTCCAAAGCTTGTAAATCACTACAAGCTATAAGACTTATCATTAATTCAGCACTTTTCAATATTACTGATTTGTATCCCAATTTTGCATTTTTTTTCCTGCTTCCCTAGTGATACATGAAAACTAGAAATGAATAAAAGAATGCAAGGCTAATGAAAATCATAGACTCATATAATGGGTTAGGTTGGAAGGGATCTCAAAGATTATCTAGTTCCATCCCCCTGTTATGGGTAGGTTTACCAACCACTAGAACAATCTGCTCAGGACCCCATATGACCTGGCCTTGAAAGCCTCCAGGGATGACGCCTACTCTGGGCAATCTGTTCCAGCCCCTAACCACCCTATGAGTAAATTATTTCTTCCTAACATCTAACCTAAGTCTCTCCTCTTTTAGTTTAAAGCCATTCCCCCTTGTTCTATCACTATCAGATGGTGTAAAAAGTCAGTCCCCCTCCTGCTTGTAAAGCTCCCTTTAAGTACTGGAGGACCACAGTGAGGTCTCCTTGGAGCCTTCTCTTCTCCAAGCAAAACAAGCCCAACTCCCTCAACCTTTCTTCATAGGAGAGGTGCTCCAGCCCTCTGATCATCTTTGTGGCCCTCCTCTGGACTTCCTCCAATCACTCCACATCCTTCCTGTACTGGGGGCCCCAGGCCTGAACACAGTACTCCAGATGGGACCTTACAAGGGCAGAGTAGAGGGGGACAATCACCTGTGTTATCCTGCTGGCTGCTCCTCTTTTGATGTAGCCCAGGACACAGATGTCTTTGTGGGCTGCAAGTGCACACTTATGACTAGCTTTTTGTCCACCAGGACCCCAAGTCCTTCTTTGCAGGTCTGCTCCCAGTCTGTATTCATATCTGGGATTGCCTTGACTTAAGTGAAACACCTTGCACTTGGCCTTGTTAAACCTCATTATTAGGTTCTCTACCTTTCTCTGCGTAGTCAGGAAATTAATTCTGTTTGTCTTCAACTTAGTTTCATCACAGAATAAGAAACTCCAGAATTTGCAAGGCCTATTCTTAAAACCGTAAAATTTTCAATATTCAATATTTCAATTTTGTATCTACTGGTTCTCAGTGGCTTTTGAAAGCCCTGGATAGTGGTCTGAAACTAAGAAACTGTCTTGATTCAGTAAGTATAATTTTTTTTTTTTACTCTAACTAAAGTACTTTGAAGGCAACATTTGAAGATAATGAAGCAGAGTGGTATATTATGAAAATTACCATCTAAAGATGACTTGTAACTTTAATTATAGGGAAGTCTGATACACTGAATGCCATTGCATGTCTTTAGCTACATCACCTAATTGTTAGTGAATAACCTCAAAAATAAAATGGAATCATGATCTGTAATTTCAGCTTTTCCAGTATCCTATGTAAGTAAACCAGCATTTCTTCTCATACTACATTCATTTTTTATGTTCTAAGTGATTAGCAATGCTGGTTGTGTCTTTGGGAGAGCAAATTTAAGAAAGGGAAGAGATACTGCATGGCAGCAGCTAGGAGAGAAGAATGAGAAAATGTAGAGAGAAACAGCCCTGCAGCCACTCAGATCAGTGCAGAAGGAGGGCAGGATGTGCTCCAAGCACAGAGCAGAAGCTCCCTGCAGCCCAGGAGAGGCCCATGGAGGAGCAGGGTGTTCCCCTGCAGCCCGTGGGCACCACACAGAGTAGATCTCCATGTGCAGCCATGGAAGAGCCCATGGGGCAGCAGTGGATGAGGCCTGAAGGAGGCACAGCCCATGGATACCCCAGCAGGAGCAGCCCTGGGCTAGAGCTACAGCCTGTGGAGAGCAGCCCCTGGTGGAGCAGGAGGGCTGGGGGAGCTGCCACCCATGGGGACCTGTGTGGAGCAGTGCCTGAGGAGTGGGCCCTGTGGCAAAGAGCCATGTTGGAGAGGTGCTTGGCGAGCTGCAGCATGTGAGAAGGCAGTGTAGGATCAGGTCAGGAAGGACAGCATCATGTGAGAGGGTCTACAAGCTGGAGCAACCATGAAGGAGCAGCAGAGACAAAGCATTATGGACTGACTGCAACCCCCATTCCTATTTCTCCCGCACCATTCAGGGGAAGGAGGTAGAAGAGGGTGGATGGGATAAAAGTGTTTTTGGTTTGCTTTTAGTTTCTCACTTCTCTAAACTGTTAGTAATAGTCAATAATTATATTAATTTCCCTATTCTGAGTCTGTTTTGCCCATGTTGGTAACTGGTAGAGGATATCCCTGTCCTAATCTCAACCTATGAGTTTTATTTTTTATTTTTAATAATTTTCTCCCTTTGTACCTTTGAGGAGGAGGAGTGTGAGAGTAGCATGGTGGAACTGAGCTACAGTTCAGTGTGAAATCACCACACTGCCACAAAAATTCCACATTCCCCTGCACTCCTTAGGGGGAGGAAGTAGTTAGCTGGGGGGAAGGTGTTTTTAGTTTGTTTTTAGTTTCTCACTGCTCCTATCTTGTAGTAGTTAGCAATAAATAAATCTCTCTAAGCTGAAACTGATTTGCCCGTGTGGTTTATTGGTGAGTGATTTTCCTGTCCTAATCTCTATTCCTTGAGGTCTTTCTTTTTTCATTGTATTTTCTCCCCCTGTTTTGTTGAGGAGGGGAAGTGAGAGTGGTGTGGTGGAGTTTAGCTAGCCATTAGCATGAAATTATCACATTACCACAGTTCAAAGGATTTTCATTTACATATAAGTAAGCTAAACTTTGGAAAGGTGTGTGAAAAACATATCATAGGTGCCAGTGACAGAATCATAGAATCATAGAATCATAGAATTGCTCAGGTTGGAAAAGACCTTAAAGATCATTGAGTCCAACCACAACCTAACCATACTACCCAAACTCTAACAACCCTCCGCTAAATCATGTCCCTGAGCACCACATCCAAACGGTTTTTAAACACATCCAGGGATGGTGACTCAACCACCTCCCTGGGGAGCCTATTCCAGTGCTTAACAACCCTTTCTGTAAAGAAGTTTCTCCTGATATCCAACCTAAACTTACCCTGGCGCAACTTAAGGCCATTTCCCCTCATCCTGTCACCTCTCACCAGTGAGAAGAGACCAACCCCGCTCTCACTGTAAGTACCTTTCAGGTATTAGAAGAGAGCAATAAGCTCTCTCAGCTTCCTTTTCTCCAGACTAAACAGCCCCAGTTCCTTCAGTCGCTCCTTGTAGGGCACATTCTCCAAGCCCTTCACAAGCCTTGCTGCCTTTCTTTGGACCTGCTCTAGCATCTCAATGTCCCTTCTGTAATGAGGTGCCCAAAACTGAACACAGTACTTGAGGTCAGGCCTCACCAATGCCAAGTACATGGGCAGGATTACTTCCCTAGTCCTGCTCTCCACACCATTCCTGATACAAGCCAGGATGCCATTGGCCTTCTTGTCCACCTGAGCACCCTGCTGGCTCATATTCAGCTGGATGTCCATCAGTACACCAAGGTCCCTTTCCATCAGGCAGCTTTCCAGCCACTCCTCCCCAAGCCTGTAGGGTTGCCTGGGGTTATTGTGACCAAAATGCAGAACCCGACACTTGGCCCTATCAAAGCTCATACATTTTACCTTGGCCCATCGATCCAGTCTATCCAGGTCCCTCTGTAGTGCCTTTCTCCCCTCAGGCAGATCAGCACTCCCTCCCAGCTTGGTGTCATCTGCAAACTTACTGAGAGTGCACTCAGTTCCCTCATCAAGATTGTTAATAGAGACGTTAAATAGAAGCGGCCCCAGTACCGAGCCCTGGGGGACACCGCTCGTGACTGGCCGCCAACTGGATATAATTCCATTGACCACAACTCTTTGGGCCTGGCCATCCGGCCAGTGTTTCACGCAGCAGAATGTACGCCCATCCAAACCATGGGTAGCCAGCTTCTCCACAGGAATGTTGTGGGGGACAGTGTCAAAGGCTTTAGTGAAGTCCAGGTAGACCACATCGACAGCCTTACCTTCATCCACTAAGTGGGTCACCTTGTCATAGAATGAGATCATGTTTGTCAGACAGGATCTACTATTCGTAACCCATGCTGACTGGGCCTGATCCCATGGCTGACCTTTAACTGGTCCATGATGGCTCCCAAGATTATCCATTCTGTAACCTTCCCCGGCACCGAGGTGAGACTGATAGGTCTGTAGCTGCCAGGATCATCTTTCCAGCCCTTTTTGAAGATGGGCGTCACATTTGCCAGTCTCCAGTCCGCCGGGACATCCCTGGTTAGCCAGGATTGCCAAAGGATGATGGAGAGTGGCTTGGCAACCACATCCGCCAACTCCCTCAGCACTCTAGGGAGGGATGCAATCCATCCGACCCCATGGACTTGTGAGCATCCAGCTTTCGGAGCAGGTCCAAAACCTCATGGATTATGCAGGGCCTATTCTGTTCCCCATCCCTATCTACCAGTGCAGGGGGCTGTGTTCCCAGAGAGTAACAAGTCTTACTATTAAAGACTGAGGCAAAGAAGGCATTAAGTACCTCAACCTTATCCTGATCCTTGGTCACCAAGTTGCCCTTTGCGTCTAACAAGGGATGGAGATTCTCCCTAGCCCTCCTCTTGCTGTATAATATAGAAATATTTATTGTTGTCCTTTACCTTAGTGGCCAAGTTCAGTTCTATCTGGGCTTTCGCTTTTCTGATTTTCTCCCTGAACAGCTTCACTTCGTACCTGTAATCATCATAAGTAGCTTGCCCACTCTTCCAGAGACCATAAACTTTCCTTTTGCTCTTGATTTCCAGCCAAAGATCTCTGTTCAGCCAGTCCAGCCTCCTTGCCCATCGGCTTGACTTGGGGATGGTCAGCTCCTGCACCTCTAAAATTACTTCCTTAAAAGTATTCCCAGCCTTCCTGGGCTCCAACACTCTCCAAAACTACCTCCCAAGGGACCCTCTCAACCATGGTCCTAAAGAGGTTAAAGTCTGCGCTCCAGAAGTCCAGGGTGGCAGTTCTGCTGACTCCCCTCCGTGGTTCAACAAGGATAGAGAAATCTAGCATCTCATGATCACTATGCCCCAGACGGCCTCCAACCTTTACATCCCGCACAAGACTTTCTCTGCTAACAAACAGCAGGTCCAGGACTTTGCTTCCCCTTGTTGGCTACTTCACCAGCTGTGTCAGGAAGTTATCTCCCACACACTCTAGGAACCTCCAGGACTGTTCCCTATCTGCTGTATTATAAATCCAGCAGATGTCTGGGAAGTTGAAGTCCCCCACAAGAACAAGGGGGACAGTTGACCTCACTCAACTGTCTATAAAGTGTCTTGTCCACCTCTTCATCCTGGTTGGGTGGCCTGTAGCAGACTTCCATGATAATACCAGTCTTATTGGCCTTCGCTTTTATTCTGACCCACAAGCTCTCAACCCTATCATCACCATCATTAATTTCCATACATTCACATTCTTTCTTAACATAGAGGGCTACACCACCGCCTTTACTGCCTAGTCTGTCTCTTGAAAAGTCGGTAGCCATCCATCATAGCACTCCAGCTGTGCGAGTCATTCCACCATGTTTTTTTGATGGCGACTATATCATAGCTTTCTGACAGCACAATGGCCTCCAGCTCCTCCTGTTTATTACCCATGCTGCGTGCATTAGCATAAAGGCACCTGAGCTGGGCTTCCTCCGGAGAGGCAGTAGCCCTAATACCCTCATGACCATACTCAGGTGTTTTCACAGACTGTGGGATCTTACTAGCACATCCCTCTCCTACAAGCACCGGGACGTTACATACAGGCTCCGTTCTAGTGACCCCAGTTACACCCCCACCCCTCTTCGTACCTAGTTTAAAGCTCTATGAATGAACCTTCCCAACTCCTGTCTTAAGACCCCTTTCCACCGGTGGGATAAACTACTCTTATTGGTTGCCAGCAGGCCTGATATCATGCAAACAGAGCAGAGGTAAAAAAACCCAAACCCCTGCCAGGCACACCAGGCTTGGAGCCAGGTATTAATCTATTGTCTATTATCATTCCCTATAACTGGAGGGATAGAGAAGAACACAACTTGTGCTCCCAAACCCTTGACCTGTCGCCCCGAGGCTCTGAAGTCCTTTTTCATAGCCCTTAGGGAAGTTCTTGCTATATCATCGCTGCCTGAAACAACAACAGGGGACAGTAATCTGAGGGCTGAACTAGGGAAGGAAGTTTCTTCCTTACGTCTTTAACCCAGGCTCCTGGGAGGCAGCAGACCTCCTGGTGTAGAGCGTCTGGTCTACATATTGGCCATTCTGCTCCCTTCAGCAGAGAGTCACCAATGACAGCGGCACGTCTTTTTTTCTTTGCTAATGAGGTTTTAATGCTAAGTGAGGTCTGGTTAGGCTTTGGTAACACCACGAAGTGGGGAGAACCATCATCACCACCGTTGTCCGGTTGTCCCTGCAGAGCACTGCAGCTGTTCTGCAGGGGCAGCTGGGGAGGCAGGGGAATCTCTGAGCAGGACCTCCATCTGGGTCTCCACATTTTTCTTGGCCACAGCCTTCCTTTCATGTGTGCATGGGACCTCTGGGTCTCCACTTTTTTCTTGGCAGTAGCCTTATGCCAGGATGCAGCTATGGCAGACCAGTAGACTCACTAGCACTATTAGGGTAGTCTTAATGGGGTGTGACTGATTAGCTCTGTCCTGCTGCCGGTAGTGCTGGCACCGCCCTCGCCCCATTACCAGGCCGTTAACAGGTGTCCCCTCACTTAGCACTCTCTTCACAGTTTTAACAACCCTCCTCACTGTGTAGTCCCGTGAACGGGTGGCTTACAGTTTCTCTGCGTTTGAACGGCCCACATGATTCACACACTCTGACTCCTCCTCTCCGTCCCTGCTCCTTGAGGCTTTTTCTAGGCAGGGGGCGTGGATGCAGAGCCATTGCCCTGGCAACATCCACTTTTCAGTAGCTGCTCTCGCGAGAGCTGGTGAGCTGCTGTGTTATCTCGGTGTTCCCTGGATGAAGGAACAGACCGAAACCCGCCTGTACCTCGCGATCAGTTGCTGCGGTTCTGGCCGGGACAGCTTTGAAGCAGCGAACCTCAGCGATCAAGGGCTTCTTCCGGGTTTGTGCCCGTTTAAATCTCCTGCCAGAAACTGCTGAACTTCTAGCAGTTTCTCTTCTGTTGTTGAGCAAATATTTTGAGCAGAATTACAACTCCTTTGTTTTAGAGTAAATATGAAACAAATATTTGAATATGTGAGACTCAGCTTCCTTAGAATTTATATTTACACATGTTATAAGTATATATATATATATATAAAAATATTTACATTCCTATGGTAAAAAAACATGATCATAAGTCAGTCTGTTTCTACCACTTTTATTTTTGCCAGTTAACGATAACTGTTAACACAAGACATGAACTGAAGTAATGCAATTGTTCTAGAGCTAAAAATCTGGGGTTATCTTCCTGGATGTGGCAATACATATATGCATACAAAGCTTGCCAAACCTTTGAGCCATGATGAAGGAGCTTAATTAAAGTTCATGGACAAATTAAAAGTGAGGAGAAAATAGAACAGCAAGAAATGCATTAATTAAGAAAACCTGTATCTTAAAAAGAGCAGACCCAAGGGTATCCGTACAGTAATAAGTAACAGCAGGGGTGACCATCAGGCAGAAGATAAAATGGAGTAATATGGGGTAGAGAGCAAGCTGTCCAGGTGTAAAATTGTTATAATGTCCACTACACTGTGGCTCAAGAGTGGCACTGGAGAGCTCCAACTGAGCTGTTTGGGTAAGGATATCCTTCACCTATGTCAAGGAAAAGTCCCATGAAAGTACCTCATGTCTGATACCAGAATGATTTCTGTTTATCTTTCTCACAGCAATACTATCATTTTGTTCTTGTATGTCTTTTCCTAGGCTTCTTAGATCTATTTAATAAATTGAAGTCAAGGTGTATCCTTAATATAAAACAACTAAAGAGTATTTTGTTCAAGTGAAGAGAACAAATTTTTGATATTCTGAGTTACTTTAGCATTTTTATAAGACTGAATTTTCAAGAAGGCAATATGCTTTTCAGGATACTTTTAACCTCTAGTCTTTGGAAAAAAAAAAAACAAAGTCTGATTTCTATTTCCCATATTATCTAAAGTTTCTTACAATTTCTTTTACAGTTTTTCTTCTGTTCTTTCATCCTTGCTGTCCAGGTTTGTGATAGCAAGACCTGAATATTGGTCCATCAGTGTGGGTAGGATGCAATGATAGTCTAGCCAGCTTCCCCCTAGAGAAGAAATAGACACTTCTTGAAGTTGTTTCACTTAATTTTTGTGTATATATGTTTCTGTTTGTAATGGGTAGTTCATCAGAAACTTTTACGCTGCATCTGAGAGGCTCATTGGGTAGAATCTCTAGCTGTCTCATGCTAATGCAAGAAAATTTGCTGTTTCAAACTACTAACCATTTTTTATCACAACTATAGTTATTCTGCTGTGGTTACATCAGCTGTAGCAAGGCTTTAATAAAGGCAAAATAGGCAGTGGATCGGAGACCACTTTTATAGCCCCTATGAATTTCTTGCGTTGACATCTGCTTTGTTTATGCATAGAGAAAGATACGATTTAAGACATTGTCTGTATTTTCAGAAACCACTTGAAATAGTTGTTATCAAAACAGGACAAGAACTCAATTTTAATTGTAGTACTTTTAATAAGTTGTTTGATCTTAAACAACTAGCCTTGTTTCTAGTTAAAAATTTTTAAGGGATAGTTAATGTAAAAATGTTCTTCATTTTCTCCCATGAGAGAAACACAGGATTGGGGAAGATGGCAAATGTCTGTCAGTACCAGTGATGTTATGTTCTGGGTCTTTTACTATTTACAATTTCAGTTTTTCTCTCCTTTCTCTGATCATCCTTTCACTTTTCTCCATTTCTAGGAATAACAGAAAGTATTATGAGCAGGAAATTAAAACTATGAAATAGGGAAACTTTAAATAAATGAAAAAAATCAGAAGAAAATTCAGTTTTTATTTTTACATATTTTGAATGTAAAACTCATCGTTATCGTCACCATGATCAGCAATTGTCACATAAAACAGCTTTATATTCACAATTCTAAAGCAAGTGAAAATCCAGTTACTGTGATGGTGTAAGTACAATGTTCCTGTCAGGTTTTCAGGGGGTCATGGAATTTCATTTTCTCATGGGCAGAACGCACAACAAGCACTCATTTTTTGACCGTCATGTGATATTTCCATAAAGTTACCTAAGTGATTTATATTTCAAATTGTTTCTCAATATTTTCCTCACCTAATTTAAATTCAGTATTTATTTCAACCTTGAGGTTCCTAAGACATGAAGTTGAAAGCTTCAAATGTTTTAGAAACCACATCCTTTTTAACTCTTACTCATTTGAATGCTAGTGTCTTAGAAGCTCAAACAATGTTGGTTGTTTATAATGTCTTAGATATTCAAATTGGCTTTATGTCTTCTATTTGTTATGCAAATTTATAAACTTTAATATATCACATGGTTTATCTACATTAATAGAGATTTCACTAACAAGACTTACAGGAATAAACATATACTCTAAAGATGCACATTTTTAGTACCTTGAATTATCATAAAAACATAAAAATAGTGTGTATTGCTTTGCTTTAATCAGACCCATTTTTATGTGGTTGTTGAAAAGCCCTTTTACATTCCATTCTGTGTCTGGAGGTCTGTGTATAAAACTGATTCAGAAAAAAACAAAGTGAAGACACCTGCTGGCTTATAACACAAATACTAAAATATCTTAGAGCCTGCTGAAAGGAGAATTGGAACAATATGTCATTACTGAAGGCTCACTTGCAAGTTCTAATGTATTATAATGAAAGCAGTATGACAAACCTAATGAGACAGTGAAGATTTGGGTAATTGTTCCTACAATGTATGGTAACTTTTCCAGCCGTTATTGGCAAACATAAAACCTAATGAGATTTTATTAATTTAAATGCAGTACATCTGCAAAACATTTCCTTAGTTGCAGTCTCCTCTGATAATCTTCCTTCCCACATGTACTTGAGCCTTTTAAGTTAATTGTTCTTCATAGTATACTTTCTGAACAAAATATACAAAACACTTACTATAAATGTGCATTAATTCATTTTTCCAGGCTTACTTCTTGCGTGTATGGCATCCAATGCTTGTTGGATAGACTACAGTTTCTTGTCTCCATGTGAAAATACATATAATAGAACCTGTATTTTTACTTTGAATATGAATAAGGCAGTATCTTCATGTAGATCCCACTTTTGCCACCGTTCTTCACATTATTCTTCTGAGAGTCCTGCAGAAATGAATCAAACTTTGTAAGAGTAATATTTACTGTAACTGAATAATGTGAGTACAGCCATGGTTCAGACCTTAAATTATTATCTCTATGCAAGCTTGTCAATAATAACGCTCATATTAACTGCCTTTTTCTTTTCTCAGCTTAATAAAGCCAAAATGTTTTGAGGAAGATTTCATAAATGATCTACCATGTGATGTAACTTTTCATTGTTTAACATCTCTAACCAAGCATGATAACATCAATAATCAAGTTTTTGTAGCACCATTTCTTTACACAACTAGTGATTAAACTTCACTATTAAGCTGTGATATTCATCAGGGCTTTCACAGAGCTGTTGATTCTGGATCACTCTGTAAGTTTTGTTTTCGAATACAGGCATCTCCTTACAGCTACCTAATTAACAGCTCAGGTTTAATGTCTCTGAAACAGAGTTCCTTTTGATTCCTTCCATATCACTATTCTGCCCTATTTTAGCCACATAAATGTTTCAGGTCTGACTGAGTTCAGTCTTTGATCTGAACCTCCTTCCACATTCTCATATTTGGTTTATCTGTACATTTTCTGCATATTAGTTCCAAGATGAGACCTTTTTCATGCAGCCACATCTGAATTCATTAGTTAAATGTTCAGATAAAATTTCTAAGTACTTGCATTGATACTTTTGCTAGGACCATACAAGTCGCCAATGAAACAACTGAGACGTTGTTCTTTCATGTTTTTGCTAATTTATTATTATTATTCTTAATTCAGTTATCTTTTATCTAATTTAGAGGTCTCCATTTCTTTGGTGTAGAAGATATTCTGCTTGTGTTAAGGGTGTACTGGAGGGATACAAGTACATTCATTTGTGATAAATAAGCAAGACATAGATCTACAAATCGAAACTAGTTATGCTATATACTCAGTGGATAGACATAAGTACCTCATAAGAGAAACATCAAGGAAAGATCACATAAATTGCCTTCTGAAAGTACTATTTCTCTCCACTACCTATAAAAGGAGAAAATGGTAGCTAGCTTAGACCTTGATGTTACATTTCATATATACATATATTTCAGGTGTGGTGAGTTCCAAAAATAACATTGCAAAAACTTTACTCTCTTCCTTCTCTTCATAATTTTATACCTTCCTCTCTAGTCTGAGAGATCTCTCAAATTGTTCTGTTCCATTTTTAATATATAATCTTTTTTTTTTTTTTTTAATATGTAAAACACAGTCTGATTGTAATTATTTTCATGAAAATAGATATATACAGAAGTGCTGCCCTTGCCATAGTGATGAATCTTCTACTCGGTTGCACAGAATTAAATGTACTTCTAGTGCTGATTTCTGGTTTGTTCTCTCCATCCATTGTATTTAGTGTTGTATCTTTTTCAAGTTACAATGTCATAAAAGTATGACAAGAAAAGTCTTGACTTTGCAGTCTTGGATGAAAGAGCATTTCTGGATGAAGGTACTCATAATACACTGCCAAATCATGGCACAAAAAGCAATAGAGCTGTCATGAAGTTCAAAAATTATATTGTCTCTGTTAGAATAACTCTGAAGAGATCATATTCACTTTTCCCTTGAGTTTTGCAGGTCATTTCGGATTTATAGCATAGCTTTTTATTGCAGTTTGTAAAACTTCAGGGAATGCAGTCATCCTTATCAAGTATTCTTGCACTTGTTCAGGTAGTTCTGCAGCACAGTAACACAAGTGTGCTGAAATTAATTGAACGATTTCTCTTAATTGTGCGTCATGCTTTACATTTCATTCTGAGAGACAGGCCTCAAATTCAATGTGAGTTGCACGCTTAGAAAGCACACAGCAACTGTGTCTGCAGGAGGCACTATTAACAAGAACCAGTGCTCTTGCAGCTTAATTTTTATTGGAACTACACTTGGCAACAGTAATACTCTGATCTTAATCTTTCACTCATTTAGTGAAATGATGGAATGTGAACTCTGACTAATTGAAACTTACTCCTAGCTTATATGAAAACTGAATTTTCTACAAAATTCTGAATTCCTTATGAAAGAATTCTACACACTCTGCAGTTTGCATTGGGAATGTTTGGTGATATGACAAAGATGAAATAGGGAAATGTCTCTCTTCCAAAACTAGTCTAATTCACAACTGCTGGGAAATTATACAGACTAGAAATTTGCTGCAGACATTTAACTTCCTAATAGAGGTGAGAGCATCTGAAGGCAGATATAGCATTCTATGAATGCTCTTAACCAGTTTCCAGTAGCAGATGAATGCTACCAACTTTCTTGTGATCTCTGCAATCTAGATACTAATATTTAATTTCTTTCCGTTCCCACGTCTGAATGTTAAAATGTTAAATATTTTTGCAAGCATTAGAATAATACAGTTTGGTAATAATAATTCTCCTTAGTTTTAGCAAAACTGTATATCTGAAAAGACAGAAAAACAGCTTTAGATTAAAGCTTGAGTATAACCTCTTATGCAAATCTTACCAGCAAAGTACTTTGGATTCTTCAGTTTCTGGTCCTGCACCATTTGTATGACTGCACACATCCAAAATAGGATGAAAGGACTGTTTGCATTTATCAGGCCCCTGTGGGCTAATTGTAGAGTAAATTATATTAAATAACCAGTCAGGAAGAAGAATTAAAAATGGAGGCTAGTCTGCCAGCCAGCACAGCAGCCAAGGGAAACTTTAATAAGCAACTGTCAGCCTCCTTTTTACCCCAATGACTGCATAAAATAAAAACGATCTTGGAGGCCTGCCAGGGAAAGGAAGCTCTAAGGTTAGTAGATGTATGACACCTTTCATTTTTTTTTCTTAAAAAACAGTAGGTTTCACAAGATTTCCCTCATATATTATGCTACATTTAAGATTTTTTTTTTCTCAATACAGAAGGGATGTAGAGATAAGTGACACCTGAAATTTTTGGTTCCCAAAACCTGTGAAAAGTGAAATTTCGCAGGCATGTATCTATGGAAAATATTTTTACTCATTACTTCCATACTGGCATTAGGCCATTGTAAGTTGATTGAGACCTCTGGAGGTCTCCAAAACTAGATAAAGTTCATTTTTAGGTCAGATTGTTCAAGACCCTTATCCCTGATCTTATTTCATTTTTAAGTGAAACTTCCATAGATTCCTTCACCTGAGAAATGAATCTTAGTTTCTAAACCTGTTGTGCCTCAGATGAACTCTTTATTGTATAATACTTATTATTTTGATAACAGTATATGCATTATGCATTTGCATTACCAAGGCATTTGGTTAAATTTGGACTTAGCCTTCATACAAACACTGTTCACACACTCCTGAAAATCTAGGCTCTCATCCTCACTTGTTTGGCAAGTATGGGTCCTCTGTCCTGGTTCTATCTCCTCTCAGCTGTTGCTGTGTGACAGATGGCAGCAGAGGGGCAGTCTAACAAAATGGTGTCTGACCTGGAAGTGTGTATGAAGCAGAAGTGTGTGTCACTGAATTCCTCCATGAGGAAAAAGTGGCACCCACATCAATGCTTGCTGAACATTTATGGAGACCAGATAGTGGATGTAAGCACAGCAGCTCTGGCGACAGTGACAGTGGGTCACCTCCACTGGCGTAGATATTTATGAGCGTGGCATGCAGGCTCTTGTTCATTGCTTGCGAAAATACATAGCTAATGGTGGTGACTGTTGAAAAATAGTGTTTGGTAGATGAGAATTTGCACTATCAAATAGTGTTATTGTGCTCTTTGTATTTGTCATAGTTTGCATGGAAATAAACAGAAGGCAGGACTTTCAGAGTGACCTATTTGTATGTGCCTTTCTGCAGGTATCCCCATTTTATCAATCTGATTAAAGTTGTGTATTTTACTGTGAGTTGGAATATCACCCAAACCTGATTTACTTTTCCACACAAAATCTCCGTTAGCAAAACCTGTAAAACACAGCCTTAAATCTACACATCTTAAATTGTTTTCCTAACAGGTGATATTTTGCAGCTCTTATTACTTAAAAATCTGACCTTTATTAGAAAGTAATACAGCCTTGTGCTCAACAGGAATAACCTACCAAATCAAGAGCAGATGATCACATGCTACAATCAAGACTTTAAAGGGAAACTGAGTTTCCGTCCATTTTTTCTGAGACACATCATACCTAATTCACATGCTGTTTTTATATTAGTTGAATATTGTGCAGTAAATTCATTTATTAAACACCACTCTATTCCAAAATAAGCAATGAAAATTGACAGCTGATGGATTTCTTAAAAAAAAAAAAAAAAAGAAAGAAAAAAAAAAAGGAGAGAGAGAATTTACTTGTTATTTAACTGATTTTAATATTCTTCAGATGGTGATTTGAGATTCATATGTTATTCATATGTTTAAAAGAATCTTATTTACAGAGCAAGTGTATTTTTTAATGAAAATGCATGCCTTATTTTGACTGTTAGTATCTCTCCTTTTTTTGAAACTGACAATTTGAAATTGACAATTTACTTCACATCCAGTGAGGATAATACTGTGATTACAGCACTTACCAAGAGGTTTCAGTTTTAAAAATTTTGAAACCTTTTCCTGTTGACTACAACTTCTTAAGTTCAGTTGAAATATTTCTTCTGAATGAGCTAGTGAACACCTGGTAGATGATGAAGAAAAAATAGGTGAAAGTCTCCCTTGAGACTTATGAATGTAGAACTTAGGTACTATAACTAGCAAGAAAACAGATGGCTCCATAGCACAGAAGCATTTTAAAATAAACATTAATACAAGTTGGGATAAAATTCTTATTAAGAATGCAGTTTTAATCATGTTAACTGTTGTTGACATTGGTACTTAAAACTGTTTCATAGATCCTTATGAAACAAAAAAAAATCTAATTAATGCAAGATATGATGAATGTATGCCATTAACTGTATTATTTACAGTAAATAGTCATCTCCTGAAAAAATGAGTATTATTTTGGTTTCATAAAAAATAGTCTATAAATATTTTTAATTGCTTTCATGATATTTTCAGTCTGCTTGTTACTAATGTCTAGTCATTTGCTTGTTCTGAAATACGTTTGCTGATTTATATGTCATGCTAAACTTAAGTATCTTCTGTAAGGAATTTTGTGATTCTTCGGCTCTGTAATCATAAGTGTTTAATTGACCATTAAAAAAGGCAGCCATTTCTTTATAGTCAACTTGACTAGACACAAGAAAACCAGAATTTGTTTTTATTATTACATTCTAATAACTATGCTATGGTAGTAGAGTGCAATACCATAAAGGATGTAATTGGAGCACCACCTAGAAGGTCAGCTTTGAAATAAGCTTTCTGTCTGAGGTTTTGCTGTTTCCTCTGAATGAGCAGCTTTGTCAGGAATTCACATTCAGCAGAAGAAATGTATTAATCAGCCTATTTTCATAGACTATGAAACGGATGATGTTTTGGAAAATGCATCTGCTCAGACTTACTTTTTTGTACTTCAGTTTAGACACATCCAATAGAACAATGGCAAATAAAAAATGCCCAGTATCACATGTTTAATAAACAAAATACATAGAAACTCATCAGCTTGAATGTGCAGGACTGAATAAGAACACTTCATCTTCCCCGTGGAAGACATAGGTTTAATTCATGTGCTTCCATTTGATAAAATGGCATATTCTTGAATTCATTGAACAGCCATGATGTGAACAAGAATAGTAATGATTTCTGTCAACAATGAACTTCAGCACCCAGAGCTTTAGACCAATCCTTCTAATATACTGCCATACTGAGAGGAAGGTACCTCAAGTGATCTTTCAATGTGCCTCACTTCAATGTATCTGCATACTTCGGTTGGGAAAGTTTAGTTATCTGAGCTGTCATCTCAAACATGAGTCTGGAATTGCAAGGTAGTAAATTGGGAATCTAACCTGGGGTTTTGACACACCAGACAACTTGGAAGCCAATGTGCCAAACACAGAGAGCGAATAAGATATTTCAATTTTAGAGAATCACTCATTTTGCCTGTGAATTCCTTCAGTTCTGCTGATACAAGTCCTACTCATCTGAGTAATTCTGTCTACAATATAGATGTCCAAATCTCAGGTAACAATAGAATCATTAATGGCTAAGGTTGAAGGAACCTTAAAGATCATCTAGTTCCAAACCTGTTGCCATAATCAGGGTTGCCAACCACTAGATCAGACTGCCTTGGGCCCCATACCACCTGGCCTTGAAAGCCTCCAGGGATGACGCCTACAGAGCTTCTCTGGGCAATCTGTTCCAGCCCCTAACCACCCTATGAGTAAATTATTCCTTCCTATCATCTAACCTAAGTCTCTCCTCTTTTAGTTTAAAGCCATTCCCCCTTGTTCTATCGCTATCAGATGGTGTAAAAAGTCAGTCCCCCTCCTGCTTGTAAAGCTCCCTTCAAGTACTGGAGGACCACAGTGAGGTCTCCTCGGAACCTTCTCTTCTCCAAGCAAAACAAGCCCAACTCCCTCAACCTTTCTTCATAGGAGAGGTGCTCCAGCCCTCTGATCATCTTTGTGGCCCTCCTCTGGACTTCCTCCAATCACTCCACATCCTTCCTTTACTGGGGGCCCCAGGCCTGAACACGGTACTCCAGATGGGACCTTACAAGGGCAGAGTAGAGGGGGACAATCACCTGTGTTATCCTGCTGGCCACTTCTCTTTTGATGTAGCCCAGGACACAGATGACTTTGTGGGCTGCAAGTGCACACTTATGTCCAGCTTTCTGTCCATCAAGACCCCAAGTCCTTCTCCTCAGGGCTGCTCTCAATGAGTTCTTCTCCCAGTCTGTATTCATATCTGGGCTTGCCTTGACTTAAGTGAAACACCTTGCACTTGGCCTTGTTAAACTTCATTAGTTCTTGTGTGCCTACTTTCTGAACATTTCCAGGTCCCTCTGGAAGGAGTCCTTTCCTTCTATTATGTCACCTGCACCACTCACCTTGGCCACATCACCAAACTTGCTGAGGGTACACTTGATCCCACTGTCTATGTTGTTGATAAAGATGTTGAAAAGCACCAGTCCCAAGACAGCGGACACTACTCATGACTGGCCTCCACCTGGACACAGAGCCACTGACAACAAGACTCTGACGACAACCATTCAGCTAATTCCTTATCCACTGAATAGTCCAGCCTTCAAATAAGCGTCTCTCCAATTTAGAGATAAGGATGCAGTGAGGGAACATGCCAAAGGCCTTGCACAAACCCATTTAGGTAATATCAGTTGTTTTTCTTTTATCCACCGATGCCGTCACTCCATCGTAGAATCATAGAATCACCAAGATTGGACAACACCACCAAGATCATGCACCTATCACCATTATTTCCCACTAAACCATGTCCCTCAGTACAATATCTAAACGCTTCTTGAATACCTTCAGGGACAGTGATTCCATCAGCTCCCTGGGCAGCTCATTCCAGCACCTAAACACTCTTTCAGAGAAGAAGTTTTTCCTAACGTTCAACCTGAATCGCTCCTGGTACTACTTGAGGCCATTCCCTCTAGTTCTATCACTAGTTTCATGGGAGAAGAGACCAACCCCCATCTTGCCACAACCTCCGTTCAGGTAGCTGTAGAGAGCAGTAAGTTCTCTCCTGAAACTCCTCCAGTCTAAATAAACCCAGTTCCCTCAGACACTCCTCATAAGACTTGCAGAAGGCCACCAAGCTGGTCAGACACCATCTGCCCTTGGTGAAGCCCTGCTGGCTGTCTTGGATTACCTCTTTAACGTCTCTTCCAGGAGGATCCACTCCACAATCTTCCCAGGCACAGATACGAGGCTCACTGGCCTGTAGTTTCCCAGATCTTCCTTTCTCTCTTTCTTAAAAATGGGAGTGATGTTTCCCTTTTTCCAGTCACCGGGGACATCTCTAGACAACCATTATTTTTCAAGTAAGACAGAGAGCGGCTTGGCAATGACATCATAAAATCATAGAATCCTTAGAGTTGGAAGGGACCTCTGAGGGCCATCTAGTCCAACCCTCCTGCAATGAACAGGGACACCACAGCTAGATCAGGTTCCCCAAGGCCTTATCCAGCCTTGCCTTGAGAGTCTCCAGGGATGGGGCATCAACAACAGCAGTAGGTAACCTGTCCTCACCACCCTCACTGTAAAAGATTTTTTCCTTATATCTAACATAAATCTACCCTCCCTGAGCTTGAAGCTGTTTCCCCTTGTTCTGTTGCCACAGACCCTGATAAAGAGCCTGTCACCTTCTTTCCTGTAGCTCCCTTTTAGATACTGACAGACTGCTATCAGGTCACCTCACAGCCTTCGCTTCTCCAGCCTGAAGAGCCCCAGCTCTCTTGGCCTGTCCTTATAGGAGAGGTGTTCCATTCTCTGGATCATTTTTGTGGCCCTTCTCTGGATGCACTGCAACAGGTCTATGTCTCTCTGGTACTGAGGACTCCACATCTGGATCCAGTACTCCAGGTGAGACCTCACCAGCACAGAGTAGAGGGGCAGGATCACCTCCCTCGACCTGCTGATCATGCATCTTTTGATGCAGCCCAGGATATGGTTGGCTTTCTGGGCTGTGAGGGCATATTGCTGGCTCATGTCCAGCCTGCATCCACCAGCACCTCCAGGTCTTTTATGGTAGGGCTGCTCTCAATCCTTTCACTCCCAGTTTGTATTGGTAATAGAGGTTGCCTCGACACACATGCAAGACCTGAGGTTCACTGCTCAAGCTTGTCTAGGTTCCTCTGGATGGCATCCCATCCCTCTGGTATGTCGACAGCATCCCACAGCTTGGTCTCATCAGCAGAATTGCTGAGAGTGCACTCAACCCCACTGTTGATGCAACCGATGAAGCTATTTAAGAGTATCGATCCCAGCACTGTCCCCTGGGAGACACCACTCATAACCAGTCTCCATCTAGACACTGAGCAATTGACCACCACTTTCTGGACTTGGTCTTGCAGCCAGTTCTTCATTCATCGAACTGCCCACCATCAAATCCATATATTTCCAATTTGGAGAGAAGGATGTTGTGGAGTACCGTCAAAGGCCTTACTGAAGTCGAGATAGATGACATCTAGTGGCTCTTCCCTTGTCAATTGATGCAGTGACACCATCATAAAAGGCCACCAATCTGGTCAAACAGTTGATCAAACATCAGCCAGTTCCTTCAGAACCCTGAGATGCATGTCATCTGGCCCCATAGTCTTGTACATATTTAGCCTCATGACATGCACTTGCTCCACTCCTTCATTGGGAGGAATTTTGCTCCCCCAGTACCCACTTAGAAGTTCAGGGTCACAAGAGGCATGGGAAGCCTGGCTGGCAATGAAGACTGCAAAAAACTTTGTAGTGCCTCAGCCTTCTCCATGTCTGAGGAAGCCATCTCTCCCTTTCCGTTTAACATGGAGGGTACACTCTCCTTTGCCCATCTCTTCTGCCCAGTGTGTCTAAATAACCCTTCTTGTTGCTTTTTGTGGGGGGGGAAAAAAATAAAAATCCTCCCCAAATTCAATTTCATCTTCACCTCGACTTTCCTGATCCCATCTCTGCACATCTGGATGGCATCCCTATATCCTTTCTAGGCCACCCTCCCTGCTTCCACTGCTTATACTTATCCTTCTTTTCCCTCAGTTTGATCAGCAGGTCCTTGCTTAGCCATGCTGGTTTCCTGACTGGAGTGGATGATCTTATTCTAGGGGATGGAAAGCTCTTGTGCTCTCAGAAAGGCATCCTTAAAGTGCTGCATACTCTGTTTTGTTCCTCTGTCCCTAAGGACAGTTTCCCAGGGTATCACATCCAGCAATTCCTTCAACAGTCTGAAGTTTGCTCTCCAGGTCAGGGTCCTGACTCCACTCTTTGTCAGGCCTGCGCTCTTCGAGACCACAAACTCGACTAGGGTATGGTCGTTTGCAGCCCAGGCTGCCTCCTATGTTAACATCTATAATGATCTCCTCTGCATTGGAGAGTACCATAATGCTATCATGTTAGATACCTTTATATTTTTAAAGACACCGTTAGATCACAGTTTGTCTCATCCAAGAGTAAACACATACATTCAGTCAGATAGGTCCTTAGATACTTCTTTCCATTAATTAGAAAGCGACCCTGTCATGACTAGCTAAAATGTGAAATTCTATGCTGTTGGTCTACATGAGATGAATTTCTTATTAAGGATGAATTTTAGCTTCCTAAGCATAGTGACATGTGAGATGTCTTATGTTTGTATGAGATACCACAAGCTGTTGTCCAGTATGAAATAAGATAACCTAAAAATAGTATTAAGTAACCTCCAAACTTCTTACATCAGCTAATAAAATCTATAGATGGACTTACAGTTTATTAAAAAAAAAAAAAACAACAACAAAAAACATTTAGACGGCTGTTTTCTAATTGAATGAATTTTGCATGCCAGGAAAATAAAGCAGTATTTTTTATCTGGCAAATGGCCTAACTTCTTTCAAAACAAAAAGCTGAGGTTTTCCTGGTGCTGTGTTTTGGTCTAGGAAAAAAAGATGTTCTGTTATTTATCAACTAAAGTCATTTCAAAGTGTCAACATGTACAACTACTTATAGCAAAATTGCTTACAGATTTGTCTCAAATTTTGTGTTGTAAAATATTTTCAGTGCACCTACATCCTTAACTCAAGGCTTATACAACTGATTTCTATCTTAGATTCTAGAAAGAATTTCAGGCAATTTACTTTACAGGATCACTTTAGCCCTCTCACTGTAATACAGATTAAGCTAGATATCTTGCTGAGAAGCCAGTAGTGGAGGTAGTAGCAGTACCATTATTTATAGAGAAATATTACCGCAGGGAGTTTAAATCTGGATTCCAGCTCCTTCTAAGTTTGTAAATGAATCAACCATGTAAACAGGTATTCATCATAGGACTACAGAGAGAGAACATAAAGAATCGTCTGACATTAATATAATAGCAAGGGCACCCAGACTTGACTGGGAGACTCCATATTACACAAGCTTGTTTTGTGTCTATCCTGAAGCAGTCAGTATGAATTTCATTATATTCCAGCAAATGAGGAAACTTGTCTGTCACTTCAGGTGAATCAAATATTGGTGAAACATTCTAGCCATCAAGGGGAAAGAAGCTGGTTGTTTTTTTTTTTTTTTTCCCCTTCCAAATACAAACAAAATAATAAAAATAATGAATAATAAAAATAATAAATGCACAAGAATAATAAATAGCTTTTATGGAAAGAAATAAGAAAAATTGTCAACAGGAGATCTTACAAAGTATAGTTCAAGACAGTTAACTATGCTACTTTTGAATATAAGTTCGTCAGGGACCTTATATTCTTTGGAGATCCAGCAGAGAGGCTTAGTCCCACATAATGATATTTGCAGGAACAAGTTAAGAATGGTTATGTGGAAAATTGGTATAGATAGGTGTAGAAAAGGAATAACGATGTAGACAATTCCAGTTTGAATTAGAAATTATTTAGTAGGAAAACCGATATCAGTATGTAGAATGAAATGGAAAAAAACTTTTAGAAGTTCTGAAGAGTATAACATTAAATTTGAATGAAAAGCTACTCTAAGAAATAAAAAAGCTGAGACTTGTTGGGGGAAAAAAAAAAGACTGAGTAAGAATAAATTTTAGGAGATACAGAGCAAATAAAAAGGTGTCATGGAAAAGATCATGACTGCCTAGGAAACAGAACTATGAGAAGAGCAAGGCTACTGAAGAGAGGAGGATGAGCTAACCCAAAGTTTCTACCTTTCTAGAGAAGCGAATGAAATCAGTATGATTTCATTGTCATAGCTAGAATTTCAAACTCAAAGTGAGTTTGCTCTTAACCAAAAAATAATACAGATAGATCCATCTGTGTTAAAGGAACATCATTACATTTCCAAAATTGAGTTCTAAAATTTAAGAAAATGTGATAACTAACATGCTGCCTAATGTCCCACAGCTGCCTTCTTACAGACATACTGAGCAATGCTTCTAACTATATGACACAGTTTAAATGCAATGGCAGTTCATATTGACTTATTTTATTAGATTAAATGGCATAGATAAGATCTAGGACATGGATTTCCTGCTTACCTGATCACCTTCTATCATTGCAGATTACCTGCAGAAACAGGTTTTCTCATTTCTCATAGAAATGTACTGTTTCACTCATTCTACTGAAAATGTCCAAAGGAATAAAGGCAATTCATTTATATCAATACCTTAGTTATTAATTACCACTGATTAAGTAATCACCTGTTTTGGAGTACTTGAATTCTGAACTGGGGATTGCATTCTTTACAGATGCATAGACTATGAATTCTGACTGATGATATAGGAAATGCACTTTAAACATTTAATAACCTACATGACATTTAAAATCTGTCTTTTAAGAAGAGGAATACACAACAAAGAAAAATACCTTTTCCTCTTTTCTTCAGTTTGAAATCACATGGTGCCCTGAAGGCAAACATATCAGCTTTTTGGAAATGCTGCCTTTACAACATCACAGAAAAGTGTTATAGAAAATCTACAATATTGTCTTCAGAGCAAAATATGCAGTAAGTCCTAAGGCCTGAGACCACACCTAGAAAGATGTAAAGAAACAAAATGTTGAGTAGGTGGTAATGAATGAATGCCATCTGTTATCTGGAGTGAATGAGGGAAGGACAAATTGAAAAAGCAGAAGAAGATCATATAGGTCTGTTTCAGATTATGTATATAAGAGAAAGATAAAAGATTTAAGAAATCACAGATTGTTATTGTTGAGATTCCTCAATTTTTAATAATTCAACTTCACAATACCGATGCTATGATATTATCAGATCTTTAGGATATCTGTCTTTGATCTGAGGTAATGACATGAATTAAAAGAATCATACTGAATAGTCTACATATTCATTTGTTGTTATCTACTGTACTCCTTTTAAATGAGAAAAATATATTGTTGGCAAAAGTCATGCTCTGGTACGGATTTTTACAAGCTCAGCATTCAGGCTCTTGTTCATCACTGGTGAAAGTGCATAGCTGATGATGTCTATGTTGAAAAATACTTTTCTGTACCTGAGAATTTTCTCTCTCAAATAGTGTGATTGTGCTCTATGTATCTGTCATAGTTTCCATGCAAATAAATAGGAGACATTTTTGGAATGATCTATATATTCTTCATATCTTATAACAATGTAGTGATTTCACACCAGTGCATAGATCAGCTCCATCATGCTGCTCTCTCAATTCCTATTCTCAAAGGTATAAGGGGAGAAAACACAATGGAAAAAACCCTCGGGTGGCTGAAATAAAGACAAGGAGATCACTCATCAGTTGCCAACATGGGCAAAACAGGCAAAGCATGGGACTGTTAAATGTAATTTACTTCCTACTGATAACAAACTACAGCAGTGAGAAACTAAAAGCAACCCAAAATAGCTTCCACCCATCCACCCTCTTTTATTTCCTCCTCCCGAGTGAGACAGAGGAAGGAGGAATGGAGCAGTGGTCAGAACATAACACTTCTTCGCTGACACTTCTTCATGGCTCTTGCGTGTAGTCCTGACGGGATGCTGTCCTCTCCGTCCTAACCTTGCATGGTTTTCCCACTGGCTGCAGCTGTCCAAGCACCGCTCCAACATGGCTCTGTACCACAGGGCCCACCCCTCAGACACTGTTCCGGCCTAGAGCTGCTCCTGCGCGGGTATCCATAGGCTCTGCCTCCTTCAGGCCTCATCCGCTGCTGTCCCGTGGGCTCCTCCATAGCTGCATGTGGAGATCTGCTCCGCATGGTGCGCATAAGGCTGCAGGGGGACAGCCTGCTTCTCCATGGGCCTGTCCTGGGCTGTGGGGAGCCTCTGCTCTGTATCTGGAGCACCTCCTGCCCTCCTTCTGCACTGACCTCGGTGTCTGCAGGGCTATTTCTCTCTACCTTTTCTTATCCCTCTTTCCCAGCTGCTGCTATGCAACATATTTTACCCTTTCTTATATATGCTGTTGGAGAGGCTCAACCAGCAACACTGGTTGGCTTAGATCTATCTGACCAGCAGTGGTTCCCTTTTGGAAACAATTGGAGCTATCTTTTGTCCAACCTGGAGCAACATCTGGACTCTTCTCACAAAGGCCAGCCCTGCAGTACTCCTTGGTACCAAAACCTTGACACATAAACTTAATGCATATAATTAATATACATTTAAAATTGTTATATATAATCTTTTATAACATTGTCGTATTTTTTAACTTTGAGTCATATATTGACAATGTTGGTGATGATTGCCTTTTGGAACAAGATTTGGAACTGACTGTAGAGAATGGTTCTTCAAATATTGAGTGTCTGTTTTGCATTAGTTTGAATGTAGGTATTTGCATTTAGATATCAATGTATAAGTGTTTATAGTACGAAATCAAACCAACTGCTGAACAATGCTGAATAAGTAGAGCAACTACGCATTTTTTATCTGGAGTTACCTTGAAAATAATAAAAAATGGTATATGATTTTTTTTTTTTTTTTTGTCTGCAGATTCTCATAATGTAGTGTATTTTATAATATCCTAAAATAATATGTTATATATATAAGTACGTATGTATAGAATCACATATATATATGAAATGGTAAGTGACTTTCCGCTGGACTCTCTCCAGGAGATCCTTGTCTTTTTTGTACCGGGGAGCCCAGAACTGGATGTAGTACTCCAGGTGAGGCCTGACCAGGGCAGGGCAGAGGGGGAGGATCACCTTCCTTGGCCTGCTGGCCACACTCTTTCAATGCAGCCCAGAATGCCATTGCCCTTCTTGGCCACCAGGGCACACTGCTGGCTCATGGCCAACCTGTTGTCCACCAGGACACCCATGTCCTTCTCCACAGAGCTCCTCTCCAGCAGGTCATGCCCCAACCTGTACTAATACTCACAGTTTCCCAGGTGCAAGACTCTACACTTGCTTTTGTTAAACCTCATCTGGTTTCTTACTGCCCAGCTCTCCAGTCTGTCCAGGTCTTGCTGAATGGCAGCACAGCCTTCAGGTGTGTCAGCCACTCATGCCGGCTTTCTGTCATCGGTGTACTTACTGAGGGTGGACACTATCCCCTCATCAAGGTCATTGATGAAGATATTGAACATGACCAGACCCAGCACCGATCCCTGGGGAACACTGCTATTCACAGGTCTCCAACCAGACCCTGCTCCACCAATCACAACCCTCTTGCACTTGGCCAATCAGCCAGTTCTCAACCCATCTCACCATCCCCTCATCTATCCCACACTTTCTCAGCTTCAGTATCAGGATGTCATGGGAGACAGTATCAAAAGCCTTGCTGTAGTCAAGGTAGATGACAGCCACTGCTCTTCCCCCATCTACCCAGCTGGTGCTGCCATCATAGAAGGCTATGAGGTTGGTCAAGCACGATTTTCTCTTGGTGAATCCATGCTGACTATTCCTGATGACTTTCTTCTCTTCCAATTGCTTGGAGATGGCATCTAGAACAAGCTGTCCCATCACCTTTCCAGGGACAGAGATGAGACTGACTGGCCTGTAGTTTCCTGGATCCTCCTTCTTGCCCTTTTTGAAGACCATAGTGACATTGGCTATCCTCCAGTCTTCAGGCACCTCTTCTGTTCTCCAAGACCTGTCAAGGCTGATAGAGAGCAGTTCAGCAGTCATCTCTGCCAGACCCCCCAGCACATGTGGATGCATCCCATCAGGGTCCATGGATCTGTGCATATTGATCCCACCTAGACTCTCCCAGACCACCCCCTCCTCATCCAGAGGGAAGTTCACCATTTCCTTGACTCTCTCTCTTCCCTCCAGAGTCCAGAAGTCTCAAGGGGGAGTCTTTGAAGCAAAGACCAAAGCAAAGAAGGTGTTCAGCATCTCCGCCTTCTCAGCATCCCCTGTTACCAGGACACCTCTCTCGTTCAGCAGTGGACCCACATTATCCCTAGTCTTCCTTTTACTCTTAACATACTTAAAAAAAATTCCCTTCTTATTATCCTTTATCTCCTTCTCCAGCTTCAGCTCCAGGTGAGCTTTAGCCTTCCTTGTCTCTTCCCTTCAGGCTGACAACACTCCTATGCTCCTCCCAACAGGACAGGCCCTTTTCTCACATTTCATAAACCTTCTTCTTCCCTTTGATCTTATCCATGAGCTCCTTGCTCATCCATGCAGGTCTCCTGCCTTCCTTCCTTGATTTCCTACTCTTAAGAGATGCACCAATCTTGAGCTTGGAAGAAGTGCTGTTTAAATGTTGCCCAGCTCTCATGGGCCCTCTTACCTTCATGCACTCTAGCCTGTGAGATACTTCCAAGTACGTCCCGGAAAAGGTTGAAGTTGGCTCTCCGAATGTCCAGGGTAGCAATCCTACTTTTTGCCTTATATATGAACTGTCTGGGAAAATCTTACAAACACATCTTCATTTTATATTCATGCTTGTTAAACAGTCTTTTTTTCTTAATAACCCAACATGCATTCTGCTACCAAGGAACAATTTTTCTTGTTTTATTTCAGTGACTTACTCAGAAAACCTTTTACAATAGCTGTATTTACAAAGAAAATATATTTTAAAAATTTCCTTGGATTAGTCAAATGTCATATTGAATGTTTACAATTTCTATGGGTAGAAAAAAAAAAAGTTGTTTCAGTAAGCTCCTAGATATTACTTCTGTAACTAATACCAACTGATAACCAACTAAAACCTCCCTTCCGGTAGCTGTAAGAGAGCAATGAGGTGTCCGCATGGCCTCCTTTTCTCCAGAGCAAACAATCCCAGATACTTCTGTCTCATAGTACTGATTTTCTAGACTCTTCACCAGCTTCACTGCACTTCCCTGCACATGCTCCAGCAACTCATCATCATTCTTGTGAGGGGCCCAAAACTGAACACAGTACTCAAGGTGCAGTCTCACCAGTGCCGCATACAGATGGACAATCACTTCTCTAGTCCAACTGGACACACCATTTCTGATGCAGACCAGGATGCCATTGGCCTTCTTTGTCTCCTGGGCATACTGCTGACTCATGTTAAGCTGGCTGTTGACCAATACCCCCACACCCTTTTCTGCCAGGCAGCTTTCCAGCCACTCTGCCCCAAAACTATATTGCTGTATTGAATTGACTCAGGTGTAGCAGGCATTTAGCTTTGCTGAATGGAATACAATTGTATGTGGCCCATCAACCAAGCCTATCCAGATCCCTCTGCAGAGCCTTTCTACCCTCAAGCAGATTTACAGTCTTACCTAGCATGGTATCATCTGTGAATGTACGGAGGGCACACTTGATCGCCTTATCCAGATCACTGATAAAAGTGTTAAACAGAACTGGCCCTAAGAATGAGCCCTGTGTAATGACACTGATGACTGGCCGCCAATTGGATTGAACTCCATTAATCATGTCTGAGCCTTGCCACCCAGCCAGTTCTTCACCCAGCAAACCATACACGTGTCCAAGCCACAAGCAGCCATTTTCTCTAGGTTATTGTGGGAGACCGTGTCAAACATTTTATTGAGACTGAGGCAAACAACATCCACAGCCCTTCTTCCCTTATGTACCAAGCATGTCATTTTGTCATAAAAGGTATCAGGCAGGAATGTTATCCCTTGAAATATTCTCTTCTATTCTTCAGAAACACTGAGAAAAAGAAACTAGGAGGAAAAGTCAGGAGGTATCATTCTTTGCTTCTCTGTAGTTCCTCTTAGTTTTTCAATTGTTGATAATCCCCTAAAAGTTGAAAACAGTGAAATCTTGGAAATGTTGGAGTATTCAGACATTTATTTTGATTCATTGTATGAATTATCTTCTTATGAGAAAATGATAAAATCTGAGCTTTCAACAATGCTGTCATTTATTGCAATATTGAGGAGTGCTATGGTTTCTCATAAATTTTTATTGAAAACACATCAAATAATACAGAATTATAATCAAAAGAACATAAAATATTTAATAATACTAGTAGTTTTAGTAAAAATTGCTTGATTTGTACCAGAGGTCATCCCGGTAACTGAGTTCTGTCTCATCATGAATGTACAGGATTTCTTCATGAAATAAGTTCCTCCTGTCAAATGTTTATGGAAGTACTGTATATATGGAAACATTTTGAAGAGTATATGAAAATCAAATCTTCAGTTCATATACACACAATTCTTTGCATTAAGCATTAATTTATTAAAAATATATAGAGAGAATTTGGCTGGTATAGCTTTATTGTATCAATATGTTTAAGGTAGTCCTATGTTCTTTAAAATGAACTCACATTCCTAACAAAATTTTCAGCTTCATTCAGTTTAAAATGTTAAAAAAAAAAAAAAAAAAAAAAAATTAAGTTACTTGCCAATGGAAGTAAGTACTCAGAAGTCATTCTGTAGGTTTTTCAATACAGTATAAAAGTCAGAACAATTCAACTGTAAACATTAACAGATTTGTCACTAGCAGCTTCTGTATATTTATAGTAGTTGTAATTAGGTAGGTTATGCAACACTTGTGATGCTTCATACTGAACATGAAATGAAGCTAGATAACAAACCTAGGCCATGAGAGGTAGAAGAAAATATTTTCTGTCAATCTATTTCTTTGAGGAAAAAGATTAAGATTACAATTTTCCTGAAATATTGAAGGCTCTTTTAGTCAATTTTGGGCAGCGCAGAGTTAAAAATGAACTTTTTTTTTTTTTTTTTAATTCTGTGTACATCTCAGGATGACAGATGTGCTTATATTCTGCAGAAATGTGCTCCTGTGTGACAGAAGCCTTGAAATGTTGTTTATGTGTTTAGCTTCAAATATCAAGGGCATGATTTAGTAGTAAGCCATCATGTTAACACCATTAATAGCGTTTTCACCAACATTTATAATCCTATACTGTATAAAACTATTTACTTCTAAGCAGACTGTACACTGTTTCCATATCCCAGTCATTACTTCTTTACATTTTCAGGAGGCAAAATTTTCCCATTAAAACAGTCGTTCTCTAGTAAAAATACACATTAATTGATGAGAGTTCTGCACTGTAAACATGAACAAATATACTTTTTGTTGTTGTTGCTGTTGTCGTTGCCAGAAATTCTGCTTGCATTTTCTATTATTAAAATAAACGTCAACACAGAGGAAAGTATGTTCCTGCTGTCATAGTGTGTATGCTTAGACTACATCTGAACATTGTTTTTCAGGGAAAAATGTTCAATGATTTGATCACCTGTCAGACGTGTCTCTGTGAAATGTCTTGCAGAGCTTTCAGTTCTCTTTCTGTTACCATCTGTGAGGTAAAGAACAAAGCCCCTTTCTCTAAACTATGCTGGCACGGAAAAAATACTACCGACATCCATTTGGGGCTTTTGTTGTCCAGGTGAATTGTTTGTTTTTTAGCCACAGAAATACACCAAAATAGTATCACAGCTTTTAAACTTTTTTTTTTAGTTGATATCTAAAAGTATCTTCTGATATAATCTGCCATACAATTAATATGATTGTTTATAGTTAGGTTC